>CAJUYH010004010.1:0-29238 GCA_910591685.1 Galerucella tenella | reverse complement strand
GAACTTTTTCTCCCTTTGAAGTACCTGTCAAGACCTACAAATCAAGCCAAAAAAAATTATTGGACAAATATATTGATAGGTTTGTCCCTTCAGTTACTGGACTATTTATATTTGTTTTTAATAGTTACAATTAAGTGATTGCAGAAAAAATGTTGTATGTATTACGAGCAAAAACGTGACATTATTGCTTTCGAGTAATTACCATTACTCTAAAGCAAAAATGTATCACTTTTCGCTCTCAATACATAAGTAACTATTTTAATTAGAGTCTAGAAAATTGCGAACAAGCATGAGCCCAATGTTTTTATTCTAAAATAGAATTCGAATGGAAAAAAAAGGAATTAAACTGGAACAAATTAAGCTTTATAACAATATCGCAACTGTCCCAACCAGAATCAATTTCTGTATTCATTATGTAATCACCTAAAATGAAACTGAACAGCTTATATGACAAGACTAGAACGATAAATCAAGACTTTCAAAGAGTGAAAGGGATAAATATTGAAGATGTAATGAAAAGCCAAGACTTCGCTGTGGTCTAGTGGTGGTATGGAAAATGAAAACTAAGGTAGTACCAAATGATATTTAAGTAATGTTCAACGCTACTAGCTACTAGCAAAGCTGTGGTACTGACTACAGAAGCTGTTTCCAAAAAATGTGCTAGGTGTACAAAGTGGATCTAATATTTCTCACTTTTTTCAAATATTTAGTACCTAGTTGAGGGTGACACAAGTGTCTCTAATTTATTAAATTTAACTTTTCAGCTTGCCTTGATTAGACCGACATGTGTAAAAACACATTTTTCCTTTGCAATTTTCATAAATATTTTTCTGTTTTGAAATACCTAAGCAATTATCTTCTTGTTGTGTCAAGTGTCTACTAATCCGACGTAAATCAAAAGGCGACATCATTAAGCCGAAGGGCTGTACTGCTATAGATTCGAGCAGGGTTGCCAAGCAATAATAAAATTAGCAGATTATACAAAATTCATCTAATTCGTTTAAACAATAATTTTTTGATACATTATAGATATTAAAAATAGTAGAGTGAACAATATAATAATTATTGCATATTTTAATTATTAAATAATGAGTAGGTAATAAAAATCGTATTAACATAAATATTTATTCTCTCTTACGGTTGATGATATCTATTTTTTATTGGTAGTGAATAATAAACTAAGATTGATATATAGAACTAAATGTTTATTTCGATTTGGCAACATTGACTAACCGGTTGCAATGTAATAAATCAAATGGTTTGATGTTGGGCGACCTTTAGGGCTTTAAGATCAAAACCGACCACTTTACTCGCTTATATTTCTGCTTTAAATATTAATACAAGTGCGGAATGAATCATGACGTGAAACAGAATTGAGATTTATTGCAACTATGTTTAATTTCTTTCCTTTACCCTTCAGAACAAATATTGTTCTTCCTTTTCAGGTTTCATGGCTTAAATGTATGAGGATGCCATTTGAGGCTTGAGCTAGTTATAAATGAGTGAATTATGATCACAATTTCAAGGAAATATAATAAAGACATTTGTAAAATAAAAAAAGCACTTTATATTCACTAAGTTACTCACATGGTTCCATGCTTTTTTGCGTGATGTATAGCCTGTAATATGAGCTGCACGACATTCGAATTCAGGTAGATATAACTATAATATATTAATTTTAGAAGCGTATATCAGTTCTTACACCAAAAAGATCACTACAAGAGCGTGGTGAGTAGAAGCAATAATAAAGTAGTTAAACTCCAATTTATATTATAGGTATCTAACAGCAGCAAAATGATTGAATGCTCTTAGCAGCTAACAAAATCAATTAATATGATTTATAATTTATAAACGTCGACGTATTATTTTGTCACTTCTCTTTGATTCAGTATGAAATGTTAACCACACAGTTAGCATAAAAAACGAAATAGACACGTACGCATAACTATCAATTACCGTCTAGGCAGGTAACCATTATTTTGATTAATGGTTTTATAATAATAATCCCTTTCATTATTTTTGTAGAGTGATTTGTCTTATACAAAACTGTTGGACATTACTCATTGATGCTGATTATAATAAATTGAAATACCTACGGTTGTTTCCGTTACCAAATTTTTAGGCTACGATTTTTCGACTGTTAAAACCAAGGAAAAAAATGATAATGATGAATAGCAGGAAGACATTCTAAATAGGAATATATTTATCAACTTTATGGGTATAACATGGCTTAATTTGATACATGTATAAAGAAGTTACACATAAAATAGATGAAACCTTAGAAAACCAACTGAAGCAGCTGACTGCCTAAGTATATATTTTGGATACATCTGAATCTTCATTAGATGAATTTACATCGCGGATTGTAGCTAATAGAAGCAGATATCATTGAACCATTGGATAATTTGCATTTTTTTTTGTCATTTTCACTGCCCCTGATCAAGTCTTATTTGGTTCCCATGACATTAGTGCTTTCTCCTAATTCCATGAGTTTCTTCTTCTTTCCTTATATGTCTTTTCGGTATCGTCCAATTGGGTTGGTTCTTCTCCATAACATCAGGTATTGGTTAAACGTGCGCACGTTTAACTCTTCACATGTGCATGGCTGAAAAGCTGCTGCTAGGGAGTGAGTGAATTCTTATGTTGAAATAGTGAAAACTAATAATGATAATAGTACTATTATTGATTAACTCAATATTTTCCAGCTCACATCAATTATAAGTAGATTTGTTTTTAATTTGTATCCTTGAAAATATATTTCGAAGGTAAATTGAAAGCCATAGAGTATTGTTTTTGTAATTCAATCTAATACTCCAAGCCCCCCTAAGGGGTTAATATGCTCTTAAGGAATTTACTAGAATGTGAGAAAATTAATATAAAAATTGGGGGTGATAATACTACTCATAATATCTTTGAGAATACCCATTGGGTTTTTCAAATAGAATTTCAAGGAAATTATAGACCTGTACTATGTCACATATAAATATAGAATTAAAGTCATAATTTATATCTTCTATTTTCTCTTTTTAGGTTATCCTCAATGTTATATTATCTTATTTAAAGGTATGTATATAACCACAAAATTTAATTTCAACATCCTTATCTTTTATTCCCTATTACCTAAATTCTGGAAGATAACGAACAACAAATGATATGGCTGGAAAGTTAATTCCTTCAAAGGAAAATCCCTGTGGTTAACTTCTATATTAAAATAGTGAAAAGCTGATGAAAACTATACCTACTAACATCGCATGGTTGAATCAATATTTTCCAATTTAAAACGTTTGTTTCAAAGTTGTTGATATTTTAAAGATTGTTCGATAAATTTTATGAATAACTATTTCAATTTTTTTAAATAGGTAAACATGATGTAATTATTAGTGATATTTCATGCCCCCCAAAACATGGGTTGATTAAATTTTTAGGTAAATATATTACCTATAAAATATTCTTAAGCGATTTGCCGGATTGTGGGGAATTGATGTAAAAATTGGGGATAATAATAGAATTTGAAATAGGTATGATATATTCCAATACAATTCCAAGTATCTAAATTAGATTTGAAGGAACTAGTATATTCATGGTTATGGAAATAAAATAAATAAATGATAATAGACATTTGGAATAATTTTATAAATTTCAATAAACCTTGTAATTGTTGTCCATTCTAATGATTCAAGCATCTCTGCTTTCTGGATTGTGTCAAAATTAAGCTTTTCAAATAATTTTATATAATTTTTCACACACTTGTTTCCCATAGTACAAAAAAAAGTTTATTAATTAACTCAAATATATCACAGTTATTTCAATTAATCACCATAAGTATTTACATTGATGATTGATAATATATCAAGTAGTCTGTATATTATAAAACGCTTATTTTATATCCTCAGCATAATAGCCCACTAAAGAATTATTTTGACTGGTTAAAAAAATGAATAGTGAATTAATTTTCTTTGTATAAAAAGGACTAAGTCTACGATTAAATAAACAATATATCTTGTTAATTCATGGATATTTAATAATGGTAGGGTTTCTATGAGAAATTTTTTGAAGGTTTGGCAAAAATTATTTTCTAAAAATGGCAAAAAAAAAGAAAAAGTTGATAGCTAGGCATTCTGACAGTATACATGAGAAGAATCACAAAACAAAGGATAATAAAACTCAAAAGAAATGACTGTACCTAATAAGTGTTAGAGCACGAATAAAAGCCTAGAAATGTCTAAGCATATCTGACTGACTGTGCTTTTGTAGATAACATAATAACGAACAATAAGCAAACAAATAATAGGGAATTAAAATAGTAACCAAATTAAGAGGCAACAAACAAATAGAAAATGCCAACAAAGATAAATGAGAATGACTATTAAAAAATTACTCATATGAAAGAGAGAGAATAATAAAAGAAAAATAAATACTAGGGAATTTGAACCCAAGAGAATTAAATATTTTGACACAGTTTAGGTGGAATGAACATTTTTGTTTATGTATCTCTCGTTATTTGTTTATTATAAATTGTGGGAAGTATTTCATCTATTAAGGCAATTTTAGTAATTTAATTCAAATATTAAAATTAACTATGTATTAATCTATGTGTTAGGTACTCCGACATTTAATTTACACTACGTGTTGCTTATAAACTAACTAAGACCTTGTATTCTGAAAACTGCCAATACCTTTTTATCATGTAAATTTATTCAAATCATCTATAATTTGTATAAACCAAAAACTGCCCATAAATCATCATCATACCGCCTCTTCTTGCCCTTAACCTTACTCATTGTTTTACACTTCCTGGAGGTTTTTGATCCTCGAAAAAATTCACTTGGTGTCTAAGAAGAACGAAATGGTTACAATAATATTTAAACTCAAGTTTACCACATACGACATAAACAAACCACTGATGAACGTAATATCTTTTTGAAATAATGTTCAAATAAAACTACTTACTTTGTCCAAGATGAACTCTCTTCATCCAAGGATAAATTTGTGGAGGATTTGAAGAAGATCCACTCTTCGAATTGTTATTCGATCCAGATTTCTCGTTGCTAGATGTAGAGCTCGTGCTCGAAGCTGGCGACGAAAGATTTTGCGAAGCTGTAGAGGATCCCGTAACTGGCTTTCCACTCGGGGAAGTACTTACGGATAAAGGTGAGGTTAAGCCGGAACTTTTCGAAGTAATAGTCGCGTTTGAAGTATTACTAGTTTGAGTATTTATAAGCGGTGGCGTAGCTCTTGTCGGTGGACCGCTAGTACTTAAATCTTGTGGTGAAGCTACCCCAGTTGAAGATGTTGAATCAGCATACTTACAACTAGCAGAAGGGTTTAACATACCAGGACTTTGCCCACCTGGACTGGCGTGGTGCATGTGTGCACTAGCTCCTCCAGGAATCCTTTGCGGTTGGAGTTGAGTATAATCTCCTATTGTTGGCTGCAGACCATGACCAGGTGCTGGTGTAGCATAGGGATGTGGAGGGTATTGAGGACCGACCTGAGGTGGTGAGTAACAAGCAGGTGGATAACTAGATGCTGCCGCAGCATTAGGATTATAATAATCACCCCCTGGATTAGCATTTTGATGAGCCTGTTCTCCGGAACGTCCTTGTTGTCCATAGCACTGTGCTAAAGAGTTAACAAACTGATAGGAACTCATCGTTAACTAATTGTTCAAGTAACAGTCCAATTACATATCGTCAAATGCACGTTAAACAGTCAAGTCGTAAATTTGTTTATAACACTTATCGAGACCAATAAACACAACACTAAACGTTGACACGTGACTACAATGCTATAAAAATGTCTAATAAATTTTACGATGTTGTATCAAGTGACATAAATATTGAGACACATCGCGTTGTGACAAAACGGGTTCAAAAAGTTGTGTCTCACGTGGGGACTTATGTGATAGTGACAGACGAGACGTTTCGCGTCGAGTTTAGCGGCGCCACGACTGGGCAATACCTCACGTTCATTGGATTTAGTATGCTAGGTTGCGATACTCACAACAGTCGTGATCGCGGGGCGTAAGTGCTACGCTCTCGACTGAAACAACCATTCCCATCTCGGTCCATTAGAAAGAAACGGATATACAAGAGGGGATAAGTCAGTGTCGGCATACACGCTGCAGACTAACAGCATGTTAGAAGATTGCCGGCGCAGGCTTGGGGAGGAGTTATTGAGGGGAAAGAGGCGGGACTCACAAATTCAAATTGATAATTTGTGAATTGTTTAAGATTTGACGCTCAACGGAGCGGTATATGTACACTGGATTCCGGTAGCTGGGCATTCTGATGGATCGCCCTAGGCATAATTTTACAAAGATACTGCCTAAGACTGACCTGATGATGTTGATTGAAAATTTATGTGAGGTTGTTTTCTTGTGGCGTGCCGGTAATTTCCACCTGTTATCCATCCACGAATGATCGTTTTATAAAATTTTGGAAAGTTGTACAAGTTTTTTTTTCGGTTGCACAATGTGCCTTAAATTTATTGTTGGTATCAGTTTTCACTTCAGTTTTGTTAGTTTCTTTAACAGCTTTGGATAATACTATTTTGACAAATTTTTTTTGTTTGGTGAACTAATTAGGTACTTCCTAGTAACTTGCCAAATGGGGGGTACCTAAAATAATCATGGTGTCTTTGTTTCTAGTGTGTTTTTTCTTTTTTTGAGTGACAGTCAATTTCAATTTAATCATCAATATTTTAAAATTGATTATTAGTTTTGTAAAATTTATTTAGATTTTGAAATCCCATTGGAAATATCTTCGATTATTCAAAATTAGTGTCAATTTTTACACTTGCAAGTGAGTCTTTTCATGCTCCCAATTCCAATTTTTAAGTAGAATGTTCCAATTTCTTTTAATGAAGCAGCTGGGACCAATTGGTACCTATCATTTGGAAAATCTTGAATTCTTGTAGTAGGTATCTACCCACACGTAAATCATATGAATTAATTAATTTCATTAGCATTTTCTTCATTTTTGAACCTTATTTTGTTAATTTATTACTGCTATTTACAAAAAAAATCTCAATTAAATATATTTTCGGAGCCAATCTGATTTGAGTCAATCAAATGTCTTGTTGTTACCATCCTATGCAGCTAGTAGGTACTGCTGCATTCTCAATTTCTTGTTTGACCTTCTCAACATTATCTCACTCGTTACTCTTTCTTTATTCTTTTTTATATTTTTGGGGAATCTACAGAAGATTCATTCTTAACTCCAAGAGCTCATCCATATCTCAAATGTGGTTGTATGAAATCCAAACCAATGGTTCAATAAAACTCAAAGTCCAAACCACTGGAAATTTAATTAAAGTTCCTTAAAGGACACTTACCTATGATGCTACTAGTTTCGGTACAATATTACTATCATCAGGATACAATATAAAGAAATGGTATACACTTAATACATGAAGATCTTACAAAATTTTGTTAAAATTACTTGAACAAGAGTAATGAATATAAAATTAATGTGAAAGATGATATTATAATTAATAATACAAAAATTAGAATATTACACTTGTTAATATTGCAATTAAAAACTGTTAAAAAACGAATTAAAAAATCAATGAAAATATTTCAAATTACAAGTTTGATAATATAAATTATATTATATTATATTATAGTAGGTAGTCAAATTGAAATAGAATAAAATTTTAGTTACCTGTATGAAACATATAATCCAAAGAACAATAGGTTGTTGCCAAAAACGTTAAAAAATTTTTAGTATGTTTTTAGTATTCATAGATTCATTCTTGTTTTGGTGCTTGTTTTTACGTAGGTACCTCTAATAAACACACCGTATTTTAATATTAAAAAAATTTCAAATCAATATCCAGAAGTCGATTTGTCAATTAAGTAGTTGTCAAATTTTTAGTTTCAAGTGATCACTATCACTATTATATAGTTTTTGGAAACTGATGGTCTACCATTTGATCGATCTATTTTATGAAGATATCAACCTCCATGTCCTGATGTAAGTTCACGCAACAAGTACATACACAAGCCTATAAATCTCTTTCAACAAAACAGTCAGTAAATGGCAAATCTGTTTTTAATTTATGATAGGCTTACCCAATAGAAATAATTTTGATGTATGACCCTCGTAAATTATTGTTCTATTTATATAAAGTATATAGATATTCATTTGCCGATTTATTATTATCTTGAATGGTCCCAATCTAATTTCTCCAGCATGGGTATTGCTTATTTATTTAGAGCACAACTGCCAGTTTGCAAAACTGAATATGTATAACAGGTTCTTAATCATATCCGTGTGCTCCATAATACAAATAATATATATCATGGTCCTTCAGGTCCTGTAGAGCTTATAACCTGTAACCACTATGCAAAACACGCTTTTCTACACAAATTTTTATACGCAAAGCAGGCCTTTTCTTAATTCCATTGATAACCGTTGGAAAAGTAATGCGAAAAGTACACGCTATGACACTTTTCCGCACCGAATTGTCAAACAAAGCTACCTATGACCTGTCAACGTTTTTTTGACATTTCAACCTATAATAGTGAATTTCTTATTGGTGTACAATTTTTAAATTTTAACTTAAAGTAAGTGAACTATTCATTTTAATTAATTAATTAATTAATTAATTAATTTTAATCAAAATAATTTATTCTTTGAGCTGTCCAATTCAAACATTGAAAATACTCCTCCAGATATTATCGAAAAGGCTCGAACTGCCACCGAAAATTTGTTGCCTGAAGTTTTAATACAAAATTGTTCAAATTTTACAATTAATTGTACATTCAACTGATTTTTCTATTTATTTTCATATTGTAAGTTCTATCTGTTCAAAGTCTAAATAAAATAACTATAATAAATTACTGTAGTTTCATTAATAAATGTGGTTGTAGAAAAAATATTGTGTACAACTGATGCGCAAATCACTTTTTCCACTTGCTAGAATTGCGGCACTCAAACTTCTGCGCTCGTGGGAAAAGTGATGCTTTGCACACTAGTTGTACAAACTAGATACTATTGAGTCCAGAAAAAGTTCACTACAGTTTAACCACTATTCAAATAGTAGTATGTTGATGCTGTTTATGACTTTGCTGTATATAAGTTTTTTTTTAAATAGTTTTTTAGATTGAAACTATCAATATTCGACGCTCATAAAACAGAGAAGCATCAGAAGAACTGAAATATTAAAAAAAGGTTACCTTGTGTTACTGGTAAAAGTACTGGGTTATCCGACGTTTATTAGATAGTAAGAAGTACTTATTGGTGTTCATAGAAGTGAAGTACGTTTATTCGGTAAAAAATAACAACATAATTTTGCACTTAAGAAGCAAATATTAAAATATTATTTATATGTGATAAGTTATAAGTTTGAATCATTTTTTTTTTCAACGTTTTCCTCAAGCCTCCGAATATTTTTTCAAATAACTTCATTCATCAAGGGTGCCATCACCCTTTTGACCCTCTAATACCTATAGACAATTCTACACACCGAAAAGATCCTAGAAAAAAAACATATTGTCCTACCTTTTGTTTTTCTTCTTTAATAAATTGCTTCTGGTTTTGTTTTATTTCAAAGACCTGCGGGTACTTATAGATAGATTGTTATTGGCTAGGAGTACTTAATTAGAGAAAAAACTATGAATAAACTGGTGCTCAACTTTAATTAAGAAAAGATAAAATTCATAACGTAGGAATCAAAATATTTACCGAGTTTAAAATACATTTAATAGCGAGAGAAAAAAACGAAAATAGTTATTTATGTAACTAGTGTGTAAAGTAGCCTTTTTTTTGACGAATGTGAATATTGTCGCATGAGCCGCAGGCGAATGCGACAATCACATGAGTCGAAAAAAAGGTCTTTACACACGAATTGCATACAATATCTTTTCTACTAGCGAATATTTAATTAAAATACAAAAGTTTAATAGTAATTTTCTTCACTGCGTAAAGAAACATACTTTACGCACTAGTGCGTAAAGTAAGTTAAATTTTTCTTTAGAAGAGTCTTTTTATAATAATCTAAAATAACATCATAGTTTTCTAAAAATATTCAATTCCTAAATATAAAATACAATTGCTTACTCTAGGTATAGTCGGAAGATCTCAATTTAAATTTTAAATGTCAGATTCAATTCACAAAGAAATGTCAGTCACTCACCGCCAACTTATACCTATTTACCGTATTATTTCCAGTACTCAATAATTATTAGGTTACTTTACCGAATTCTATAGGTTTCTATCTCCAATTTATGAAAAAAACTTAGATTTAATATCCGTTTATTATACCTATATTTTTATAAGACTAGATATCTATAACTACATACATATTGGAATTTTTTCTTTACGCACTAGTGCGTAAAGTAAAACTCTTTACGCACTAGTGCGTAAAATAAAGTTTTACGCACTCGAAAATGTGTCTAAAGTACGTACTTTACACACGGTAGTAGAAAAAGTCCTTTTTACGGTCGGGAGTAGAAATCAGTTTCTATGACATCAAAATTAAAACAGAAGTAGTCGATTATTCCCAAGGGAGTATAATGCTCCCATCAAGGAAGTTTACATTATGGATAACGTTTTTCATGCAAAAAAAGATAACATAACAAATTATTTATTGACATTTGAATTAAATGTTACATTTAATTTTAGAAGGAATATTACTTTCGCTTAAATTTACAGTATTTGTGATTGCGCTAGTATCTAGTGGTACCTACTAAAACCTGATTAGCAATTTTGGTCTTATTTTCAATGGAGTTCTCAACTACTAGGCACTAAATAAATGCTCAAATCCGAATACAATAATTCTGGTGCTACTTACTTCATAATGACAAAATATGTGTTTTTAAGTTAATGAGACTGTGGAAAAAATAGTATGTACCATTCGGGAGAGAAGCTATTTTGTCCTCCGTGCATTGTAGCCCTCGGGCTTCAAATTGCACCTCTGCCAAAATAACGCACTTCTCTCCCTTATGTATTATTTTCACAGCGGTATTGATATCAAATTTTGACTTTTACCTAAACATAAATGCGGAATAAGTGGAAAGTAAATCATACAGATAATCAATATTGTTAAGTGAAAGGTTAGAGTAACTATTATTAAAATAGACTGATGTATTAAGGCGCGTTCTCACGGGTCAAGTTTAGTTGATCAACTTTAGTTGATCAACAAAAGTTGAATGAAAACTGTAATGAGAACCTATCTTTCAATAAAGTTGATCAACTTTATAATTAATCAACAAAAGTTTGACCCAGTCAAACTTTTATCGTTCAAGTGATGTGTCACGAATTGTTTTCAAGTTGAAACATGTCTTTAAACGTGTGAACTAGACAGTCAACATTTGTTGAATGTGTAGTACTCTTGCAACTGGTCGTGGTGTGTGTGTTTGTCTTTCATTTGTGAAATAAAATTTTACTGAAAGTATAAAAATACCAGAAGAATGATCCTCAAGTGGTCTGAAAATGTTAGATGAAATTTTTGGAATCATATCATAAGTATGATTGTTTCTGGAATCACCGAACGGATAAATATAGAAATAGAGATGCACGAGAAAATGCTTTGGGTTAAATTGTGAGGCAAATGGAAATTCCTGGTCTTACCATTGCTGATTTGAAAAACAAAATCAAGATTATTAGAACCATGTATAAAAAAGAACATTCATTGATGTGTAAATCAATAAAAAGTGGAATGGGATCAGATGAATTGTACATACCAAAATTATTTTGGTATAAAAGAGCGGATATATTTCTAAAGGGTGTTACAAATACAAGAGATACATCATCAAAGTGATTCAGTTTTTATTGAAATATGTGAACAACAATTAATTCAATTCGTGGTCAACTTTTGTTGATCAACTAAAGCTGGTCAACTAAACTTGACCCGTGAGAACGCGCCTTTACATAAAACTTTTATTAAACAATCAACTGTTTTGAATGAGTTTGATTATAAACTGCTTGAAGGTGAATTAATAAAGATATTGTAAAGTTTGTCCAATATCAATCGTAAAAGCTTTAGCACTGTAGGTACTCTACTTTCAGAGTTATTGACTGGTAAGAACTCATAACCTTATGTGAGCAGTGTTAAATTTTAAATTAATTATTTTTTTTCATCTTTAAGTGTATCAATTCTATAGCCCGGCTTCGAAATACTGAATTGCACCTTTCTGTGATGAGCAAATCCATGGTCAATTTCAGATAACTCTTGGTGTCTAATAAGTGGTCTTGGTCTTGCTCGGTCCTATCTTGCTCTTGCTCTTGCACCTTCTTGCTCTTCCTATCTTGCACCTTTTTGGTAGATTATACAAAAATTGAGGAGAAGAAGTGTGATATTTGTGTTAAGAAAGATAATTGAATAAAACATTCCCATTCGGGTCAATTTTACTATAGTTAGGGAGGCGAGGTCGCTAAATGGCGACATTCTCGAGCGCCGTCGTGTCCGAAATCTAAAGATAAAGTAATTTCGAAAAGAAAAGATCGTATGGTAAAAACCATTTTAGCGGTGGGTATGGCGTGTACGGTTTTTCAAAAATGTTAAAGAAAACAGTTACTTGGGCATTCTCGAGCGCGTCATACCACGTATGCCCCAAGTGCCTCTGATAACAACGGTATACTAATCTGCGAAGGGACGGCTCCTTAAAAAAAAATCTGCCGGTTTGCGTGGTGGGGGTAGGCATATGAAGTAGTAAAAAATCCGAAAAAAAAATTTACTCGAGCGCATCAGATTTTTGGAAGGGGTGTTAAGTAGGCCCCAAGGAAAGTACCTTCAAAAAAACTGACGATTTCGGCGTGACCATAAGTTACTACAAATTTTTGAAAATGCAAAAAAAATCTCGGTATCCTGAAAGCATATTTTCTTAATCTGACAAAAATGTTGGTGGGTTCTCATAATTTGACCGAAAAAGGTTTTTTTGTTTTTTTTCCTTTCTTCTCCCTGACAAAACAAGGAATTTAAGAATGACTATAAAGCGATAGATACAACCAACGTAAATGTAGATGAAATGTAGTACAAATTGTATTATTTATTGTATAAAAAATGAAATGATAAAAAAATTGTATTGTTATGTATTACCTTTACATTTTTGCTCAATACAATTCATCTTCTTCACTGGAATTTTCCTATTGTGGCTGAGTGCCTGTAACATTACATGTTTACGGCACATTCCTCTTTTTTGCTTCAATTCTTTACTTGGTTTCGCTTACGATACGTCCAAAAAACAATTTGAGGATCAACAGGATATTGAACAATATAAATAAATGAAACTGTACATGTTAATAATACTTTTGTATACAGATACGCGTAACTTTTTCCGAGTTCACGAAAATTGTCGAAAAGCTTTAGGAAAAAAAAATGTTGAGATATAATAAAAATTACATAATTTAATCATCGTTGTTTCATATCAATTTTTTAACACCCTCCGTTTTCGAGATATACTCAAAAAACGGGGAGTTTGAGTTTTCATGATGCTTTAAGTCCAAAAGTTTCAGCTTTGGACAAAAATGTAAAGAGACCTTTTTTGTGTAAAATAAAATTACCTTTTTTTTTGTAAAATATATCGTTCGCGACTTATATGCCGCAACGCGTTTTTTGGAAAATGAAATGGCTCCTCCATACTTACGGTCATGCGGAAACCGGTAGATTTTGTATTTTTAGTAAGTTTTGGATTATATTCTCCTAAAAAAAAAATCGCGCTCGAGAATGCCGGATTAACGTTTTTTTTACAAGTTCGCGACCCTATAACTTGGCGGCGTCAAGGACTTATCGTCAGATTAGTTAAATTTAGTATCAAAACACTCGAGTATTTCAGACTATCGATTTTTTTTACTAATCTGATCATCTATCCTAGGCGCGGGTCACTACATAATATAGAGCTAATACTTCCCAAAGTTGTTCTATTAGGTCTAAGGTATCTCTCATATCTTAAACTGCCACGCTCGAGTATTCCCGAAAAGTCCCCTATTCGCCTCCCTTACTTAGTCAAAAACAAACAAAAAATTACTACAAACCCACAAAAAGTGGGAAGTGGCTAACAACCAATTTAAATTTATTTACGAATTTTGAGCGACCGTATTTCCATTAAATTGATGGTCATTGGTGGCTGCCCAACTTGTAAAAGATAAATTCGGACTTGGTTCTTATCTTGAAAAGTTCGGCTGTCGGCTTTTGCGTAATTGTATTCAAAAATGCAAAGAATTCTAACTCGTTTTAACAAATGGGTTTAACTTATTCTCAGAAGATATCATTTTAGTTATTCGCAAACTTTTATATGTTTGGATAGTAAAGCACGAAATTGGCATACTGTGAGCAAGACTATTTATTTCTTTTGTCATTTAAATTCGTTAATGTGCATACAAGGTTATTCAGGTAATGATACGCAGTGGCGTGCTAATCCAGATTATATAATTAATAATACATTTAAAAAAACTATTACTATAATGTTTGATAGTTATTCAAAGATTTCCTGATTATTCATAACGGAATAGTATATTCTGTAACAAGGTTTTAATGAAAATTATATGCCAGTGGAAAGTTGGATAATACATTGAAAAAGTGAAAATTAATTGGGTTATTTTTTTACCTACTGCATTTATTTCAAACTGGTGAGAATAATTCTTTCAAGCCCGTATATAGCCAACTTTTTTTAAATTATATAAATATTGGTACAGTTCCGGAAGGTGGGATCATTTTCCATTGCTTTTGAGATATTTGCAAGAAATTAGACCATATTTTTCCTCACCTTGCAATGCCATTTCGAATCAAATGCGTCCTAATTCAATTTTTGGTATTCCGGTTCAGGTTTGGAATAAAATGGTACGAGACCCAGTCTATAGTCAATTAATTGGCCAAATTCCATAAGCGTAGTTAATATAACTTTTTGAATGTATAATTCCGATTTATATTGTGTTCAATTCCCCAAGTTACTGACTGCCTAAATAACTTTTTTAACTCTTGACAATAAAAGAGACACTAAACTTGTCCTGATACGTTGTGAAGCTACCTTCCCGACACAGAAATAGAAAAAAGTGTGTCCAAGATGTGCAATCCCAACATGGTTTTCGCCAGAATTATTCAATCGAAATTGCTTCAATTGACCTTGTACAATATGTCCATGAGAATATCGATCAAAGCAATCATTTAGTGGGAATATTTTGCGACCTAACCGCATTTGACACAATTAATCTCACTTACTTTTCAATAAAACTTGAAGCAATGGGCATTAGAGAACCAATTCAATCGTGGATCAACTCATACATGTCGGGCAGAACACTTAACACTTGTAGAGATACATTTAAGAAGAATGACATCATGACCTGCACATGTATTTATCTCTTTAAATTGTTAACCTACACTTTTCTTAATAAGAGTAAGTTTCAAATAAATAGAGAAGTCCATAATTATAACACGAGGAATGGAGGTGATATCCACCTAAATCGATTCAATCGATTTCAACTAAAAAAGTCTCCAATGTATGCAGGAGGTCAGTTTTTTAACTTGCTACCTGACTCAATCAAAGAAATAAAACATTTTAACAAATTTAAGAAAAGTTTAAAGTTGTTTTTAACTGAAAATTGTTTTTATTCTCTAGACGAATTTATTGGCTGGAACAATAACACTTAATTTCTGTAATTTTGTCTATTTATTTTTACTTTAAATTTTAACAATACTTTATCAGTCTCGTAATTTTACTCCGTTTTGTAATTTTATTGTTTGCTACTAATGTTCTTATCAAGTTTATTACTGTCTAGCCTACTTTTACCTTAGTATTCTGTATTTGACTTGTCTTATGTCATGTAAATGATACACAAAGATTAATAAATTTATCTATCTATCTATCTATCTTATCTATGGTAATTTTTACAAATCAACAATTCCCTTATACAAACTTTATCTCCCACGTCCAGGTAGATAGAAGTTTTGGCAAATAAATGCTTCCCCTTCAAAAACTGTATGGTGCTCCCATGGTAAACTTTTGCAAATAAACGCTTCACTGTTAATTGTGACGAATAACCAAAAGTATTGTGTGTTGCATAAAAGTCTAACGATGACGACAAATGTCCCAACAAATGTGCTCAACGCGACGAAAGAAATTTTCACTCTATCCTGTATCGGTTTTACAAGGATCACGAATATTTATCACTCTGCCATATTCATGAATAAGTAGCAGTAGCATTCCTATTTAAAAGACCAAGAATTAAATAAATCAATCCAGATATCTTATATAAATTTATTACCAATTACCAATACATATTATAAATGTCAAATATTTTCTTCATATCAATTCTTCTCCTATTACTGCCACCAGATCTGAAACAAAAGAGTCTTGTGAAAAAAAAACTGAATAATAAGCTAATGTTGAAAATTCATAAGTTCAGTAATGCGAAAATTTTAATAGGTATATATTTTCATAAAAACTATATAGCAGATTGAAAACTTTGCATAAGGAATTAATTTATTGGTCAAAATTTCCATTTACAAAAGACGATCAAAGTTTGATTGCCAAATTTTTTATTTAAATTTAATAAAGCCCCCCATTAATATTCATGGTAGATAGAAATTTTTGCAAATAAATGAATCCTTTTTTAATTTTTATCGTACGTCCATGGTAAATGATAATTTTCCGAACAAATTATTCTTCTTTTTTACAGTTTTTACCGGTCTCGTTTCAGCTCAAGAAATCCGACATGCCTAAGGGTAGGAGAATGTTGTAACGAATAACAAAAATATAAATAATTGTGGGAATAATAATAGTTAAAATTCTAGAAAATTTTCCCTTTTAAAAATTGATTTTTTATAGCAACTAATATTTTTGTTTTATTTCTGACTGTTTTTTATTATTTTTTTTTCTATTTATCAATTTTTTTTTCTATATTTTTTAAATTTCATAAATTTATTTCTTATTTTTGTTATTTAAAAAGTGTGTCTGAAATGCTTATGCTGTTTACAATTTTTTCGTATATAGGCCTAGGCTGTTTCACTTTCAATAATTTTATAAATATATCAAATATTGGAGCAAGAGGATATTTTTATGTGGATTTTTTTTGTGTTTTTCCTTTTTCAGGTCAAGTTTTTTTAGCGTAGATACCTTCTGTCAACGCATCGGTCAATCATTTAGCTTATGGTAAAAATTTAATATTTTTTATTTCAATTAGAAAGTTATCAAAACAAGAATAACAAAGAAAATACAAAAAAAATAATTACTGTTGGTATAATAAAAAAAATTGCTGGAATATTCAATTTTTCTCTTCAATTTGAGACCTTACTAAATATAAAAAATTAATTTTATTAATTATATAATATGAAATGAAAAATTAATCAAAAATTTAATTTTTTCTGTAGCTGAATTCAGATCCAGAGATATTTTAAGAAATTTTTTATCCGGTGAGGCATATTATTAACCATTTACTCTTTGAATATTCTCACTCAGAATTCCCCCCTCCCCAGGTTGCTCTAGACAACTCAGAAAGGATAATTTAGGAAGAGAAAAATAAAGGATTTCTGGTGCGACGTTCTGGGTGTCAATGGGGCAACCATTTAACTCAACTTAATAGTTTTCAATTTGAACATACAGTTATTACAACAAGATTAATAAAATAAAATAAAAATTTCATCAACTCTATAATATAAAAAGAAGAATCGCTTAAAAAGTTAATTACTATGTTAATAGTTCCTCAAATTTTTCACTTATAATTGCACAAGTGGTTTGTATTTTATCGGGTAAATTTGGGTTGTTTAATGAGAAACTGTTTCCTAGCAATCTGACGAGAATAACTGTCAACTATTAAAAACACGACACCGAAGGTGAGTGTTTTTAGGTTGACAGTTATTCGAGTCAAATTGCTAAAGGAAACAGTTTAGAATAACGTGGTGGACTTAGAGTCAGTATCATAAGGAAATCATGTGATGTATGCCTTGGACCAAGAGATAAATGTGGTGGCAATCGCTCAATCCATGGAAATGGTCGATTACGGTTTTTAGTGGTGGTTAGTGGTAACAATGGCGCAGCCCAAATGGTATTGGGATTACTAATAATATAATGATAAGCAATTATAAATCTTTAAACGTTTAGTATGCTCCTACATATACAGTATGGTCCAAATAAAAGGAATAAATTCATCGTTTCAGATCAGATTTGAAAAGATTTTCAATAACTCATATCCAATTAAGACAAAACAAAAATTCCTGTGTAATTGAAATGAGAAAATGAATTTTTTGATGAGCCAAGCCGCTATTGGACTTAAACCTTTCAGCCCAGTGGCCTAACTTTTTATTTTCTATAAACTACCAGATTTTCTGGTAGAGCAGTAAAAAAATATTGCCTAAAATGATACACCCTATAACTATATATTTATCTTTATGAATATTAATTCGTACAAAGCAGGAGCAGGTTACTAGTTTTCCAATAAACTGCCATTAAAAAGCGGTGATACAATTTTGAACGATTTGTAGATAATAATAGAAAATGGTTTACTACTATTTTTAAAAGTTTGTTCTTTGCGTAACAATTCTGTCTATTAGTGATACGTCGAAAGTTCTGGTGTAAATCATAATATTTAGATTTGGATCTAAACAGTGTCTTTCACCGCTTAAATTCTTGATAATTTCAGCTGCTTAATCATGTAATGTATCTAAAAATATATGTTTGCATTTATTCACTTTTTAAGTAAACTTAAATAAAATAACAAAGATGCGTATTGTCAAAGTGCCAGCAGGAAGTTTTTATTGTTAGAAACTGTTGATAAAATGTTTTACACAATTGTTTATTTTATTGTAACACTACATATGTTTTCCTGTCCTAACCTTCTCGTGCCAATAATAAATTTTGCAAATTTGGACTATTTTTATTTAGATTTTTCGCAAATGGATGAATCTTTTTTAAATTTCCATCGTAAGTTCATCCTAAATAGTAATTTTTACAAAATATAAATCAACCTCCTATGAAAAGATTGTCCCACGCTTATGATAGAAGAAAGCTCTAACAAATAAATTAAACCTCCGTGAACATTGTATCGTACGCCAATGGTAGATGGAAATGATATATTGACAAAGAAATTAATCTAATTTTGTCAACTATCCACACTGTATATCTTAGGTAAAAATCCCATTTATTTTGACCTGTAAATACATAATAAATATAATGTTTTTTAGCTTTTTAGGTCTATAGTTTTCGATATTCCTGTCCTCGTTTACAAAGTATTCTTCAATACCTACGTTGATTCCTGTTCTGCACATTCTCTTTGTTATCCTTCTCTGCTCTTCGTCCTCCCCTTTGTCCTTACGGCCGTTTTCATAACAAATGCTTAAAATGCTTAAAGTTCACTTTAATTTCACTTAAGTTGAATTATTTTCATAACATTTCTGTTCTGTTCCTTTAAGTAAAGTGTGATTTTACTTTTATCAAGAGAAGTTGGTATCAGTGACTATGACAGTTTTGAGATTTTTCCAATTGAAGTAGGTTATGTTTACGTTCGTATCATATTTTTATATTAGTGTTTATGCTTTCTTCTCATTTTCAACTTGAAATAAGTGTTATGGGTGAAGTAAATAGAAAAAGAGTTAGGGGTACAAATTTTACAACAGAAGAAGAATTGAATTTGGTAAAGATAGATGAAAAATATAAATCGATTATTGAGTGCAAAACCATTAAATATTCATTCATTTAGATAGCCATATTATGGAGAGTCACTGTTGCAGCAATTATTGTCATTATCCAGGTTAACCCTTATACTTGGGGATAGTATGGGAAAGCGTCTTTTCTCCAGACACCATACTGTCTTTGTACAGTATTTCTAGCTCTTATTAATGACTCATTGTATAGTCTTTCAGCCTCTGTATTTGTTTCCTGCAGAGGAGTCAAGAGATATGGTTGAGCTCCCCAGAGTCTCCAATTAAATGAAACCTCCTAAATTGGCCTTCTTCAAAAACATTTTTCAAACGACTATTATTAAGAATAGTCTGATAATGAGCACTCCTTGGCCATCTCGCCACTATAGCAGGTTTGCTTAACCTGAATCTTTGGTAAAATTCTTCATCTGACCAATTATCAAAATTTGTTATTCTCTGTTAATATATTTTTCGTCTCCTAATGATGAATATTTCCTCATCACTGTCGCTCTCGTTGCTGCTATCCTCAAAGGCTGATGACTCGGTATTTATTTCCATCTCAAGAGAATTTGTCCACAATACTGACACAACGAACTGAAAACTATCTCAAATTTTGAGGTTAAAGTCGCCTAAAGTCGCGATTGTATCCACTTTAACTTGAAGTTATGAAATCGATTTTTATTTAAATTTTACTTTAAAACTTAAAGTAGTGTTAAATTTTGTTATGGAAACGGCCGTTAGCTATACATGTTGGTAACACACTCTGTTTGCCTCCATTCGTCATTTATGTTCTGTTTCTGATCTTCAGCCAATGTTAATTTTATTTCTTGCAACTTATTTTCTGCTCTTCTGCTTTTGTATGGCTTAGACCTGTATATAGGTAAAGATACAATTGGGAAGGTCCCACATTATATATCGTAGCGTCTAAAAATTGCAGGACCAAGGAGTTCAAAGTATAAAAAAAAACCTTTTAGTCTTATATTCGAGCCCTTCACAATCGTATTTTTAATTAAATTAAACTTGTAAGCAAACTACCGCAGATTCTAATTACACGTCAAAAGTTAATTAGAATATGTTCGGAAAAACGTCACTCGTTAGAAAAGGAAACCTTCGGAAATTCCGTGGAAAGCTGTCGACGGACCATCAGCGGCAAAGTGAAGTTTGCCAGTGTTATTGGAAACAGGGCACTTCCATTAGAACAGATGTGCCGTGGCGGCGTTGAGCATTCTCCGTGAATATGCAAGGGTGTGTATTGGTACATAATAGGTTCAGTGACGTGTTCCACTAACCCTGACAGGAGGGTCGCGGCGGGTCGGACAGGCACAGACGACAGGCGGGAGAGATCGGGGGGACGACAGGGGTTTGAAGCGAGCTGATGGATTACCCGGCTACCCTGTCAAACGCAAGATGGATCTGCCATTTTCAAACTCTTTTCTCTTTCCCGGTTTTGCTCTAATAGTTCGAATTGTAAAGAAGCACATGTGGAATTATTTCGCACAACCGAGCAGAAGCTGTTAAGAGAAAACAAAGCATCTGAGAAAACTAGTTTTTGAAAGTGAACCGAAAAGTTAACTTTTTAATACAATACACGGTGATCAAAAGTTTTATTGCCAATGTATTGCACAATGAAACAAAAGAACAAGGTGAAAACCACTTAGCAGATTCAATTCATGATATTCACATTCTTTTATGCAAAATTGATACGTGTGGCAAATCGTGTAGGTGGCAGAATGGACACTTCATAATGGTGGCTGTTTTAAATAAGAGCGAAGGGTGTCGCTTCTCTGTGATTGAGGTATTCTTTGTGGCCCTGGGCACCGAATAATTCGGTGCCCTGGGTCAACAGTCGACTATCTATTTTTCATTTAATGAATGAAACCGAGCGGATTGAGGTGTATATACAATTCTTTTCACTACTAGCCAAATTTAAGACAAAAATTAAAAATAATTCACACACTCACCACGAGAAGCGTTTACTCCGTCGTCTGACTGACAAGTACACTGTCAGCTTTCGATATATTATGAACGTACTCGTTATGTCATCAGTCATTTTTGGTTGAGCGCGAATTTTGAACAAATGGCATTTTCATTCAAATAATTTTATCTTGATAGATAATTTCAAGCAGTACATATGTTAAAGACAATCTCCTGGGTATACAAAGGCATGTTGCACAAGTTTTTGTTGAACCACTATCCTTGGATTCTCAAAATATTTGAGTTTGTCCATTATTGACCTAGGTTAATGATGGAAAAAATTATTAACCACTAATAGAGAAATTCAACCACTCAGTTGGCTAGAAGATGCAATAATTGTCAACTTCACAGCTAGTAGTGGAAAATAGTATTTTATACACCAAGGTGGTGAAGACTATTAATATTGACCGAGCACCAAGATTATTTCGCGAGGAGCTTTTCCCCGAGCGGAAAAAGGTGCAAGGTTTATAAATGTCTTCAGCACCATGGTGTATATACAATTTTCTCCACTACTAGCCAAATTTAAGACAAAAATTAAAAATAATTCATAAACGCACCACGAGAAGCTTTTACCCCGTCGTCTGACTGACAAGTACACTGTCAGTTTTCGATCTATTAATATATAATGTTTATTCATAAAATACAATAAAATTTGATAATAGATATTTACGTAATTAGTTATGAAAAGAGCGATATTGTTCAACAAGCGTAATATTTGCCAAAACGAGCGCCAGCGAGTTCTGCAAATTACGCGTGTTGAACAATGTCGCTGTCTTCATAACGTGTTTAAGTACAACGTTTTATCTAATTCCGCGCTTTCATAATATTTAATAAAATCTTCAATTACAAAGATAACATTGAAGTGGATTCAAATGGTGTTAGAAGTACTGTTACTATGATGTATTCACCCAGAAAATTGACTTACTTTAAATAATTGTGTCCTGAATAATGTTGTTTTCAATGTTTATAAATATTAAAATACTATTTAATTAAAATAATGGGGTAATTGTCAGTTTAAATAATGAAATAATTGTCAGTTTTGACAGTACCTATTTAATAGATTATTCTTTGAAACTCATGTGGTATCTCTATGTTGAATCATAAACAGTTACGTAAAGTTTTTACATAACTACTTTTCATAACTGATATATGAAGGTTATGAAAAATGTGACGTTACCTAACGTCAAGGAGTGAGTTAAAGTGTCTCATTTGATAGCGGAATTAGATAATAGTATATTACGTAACGTGTGTGGTAAGAAGCATTTTACGCACGAATGGCGTAATTCCGTGAGTGCGTAAAATGCTTTACAACACGAGTTACGTACTATACTTTACCTACGACCTACTTGTACTTGTATTTTTTATAAGAAGCATAAGAAATAACAGTTACATAATTAGAGGTGCTTGGTAAACTCCATCTCTATTACTCCATTACCAATGGAAGAAGCAATAACGTTCAATAATTATTAATATATTTTTGATAATCGAAAGTCCATTTTTCAATTATAATCAATACATATACTTAGCCCTTTGGGCTTTTCATAGTTAAACATGGCCGTATTGAATGTTTTTAAATAGTAAATTTTCAATAAAATGGTGACGTCTATTGACAGTTGCTAAGATGTTGCTAGGGAAGCCGTGCGATTTACTTTACAGCTGTGCGTTTTTTTTACAGTGCGTAATAGACGTCATTACATTGATATCGACTGTGTGTTATTGACTCTGATTACAGAGGGGGTCGTAGGTAAAAACAATTTAAAATCTTTCAGAACAAACATTGATTCATCGCTGGGCCAAATTATGCCCGTGTGCGAGTTATAAAGCTTGTAATAACATGTATATACCATATAAAAATAAAATAAAATAATACAACATATAATAATTTTGTGATAATATAATATATAGTAATAGGTCTTGATAGTGAGTTGTGGTCAAAGTCAAAGTCTTAATCGGGTAATAAGCGTTTTAGCTTTGCGTTTAATTTTGAAATTAGCATAAAATTTTGTAATATTCCAAAAATAAAATTGAATCAATTATTTTAGGTATCTTAAATTAATCGAATCATCAAAAATATGTCTGTCTCTACTAGATATCCAGTTTTTTATAGAATATTTGTAACGTGGCAGTTTATTTATTTCCTTAACATTATTTGGTAACATATTGAAGAGTCTTGGCGCAAAATAAGTCGTTAGTCCAATGGTCTTTGAGCTCATTGTGAGTTGTGAGGTAAGTAGGTACATTTACGTCGAGTAGTGTAATTATGTTGTGGAAAAAGTATATTAAATATACTTTTTTTATATTTCCTTTGAAGATGTTTATTAGAATGTTTTGGCAGTATAATTGTCTTATGTCAAAAAAAGTACTCTGTAAAAAGCGCATCGCTGGGGTAAATCACTGGTTTTTTTAAAATTAGCTTTATTATCCATTTCTGTATATTTTCCAACTGTTTCAAATGACAATCTGGCACACCACCCTAACCAATAATTCCATATGTAAGATGCGATTGTACCAGAGACAAATATAAAGTTTTCAACTGGGTTTCATTTAAAAGTCGCGTAAATATTTAAATTTATGTAGCAACCCTCTGAGTTTATTGGTAATGTTTTTAACTTGTAGGTCCCATTATGAACATATACTCGTTATGACATCAGTCATTTTTGGTTAAGCGCGATTTTATACTAATGGGATTTTTATTTAAATAATTTTATCTTGATAGATAATTTCAAGCAGCAAATATATTAAAGACAATCTCCTGGGTATAGAAAATTATGTTGCACAAGTTTTTGTTGAACTACTATCCCTGGATTCCTATAATATTTGAATTTGTCCATTATTGACCTAGAATAATTTTTTTTATCATTAACCACAATAGAGAAATTCAACTTCTCAGTTGGCTAGAAAATGCAATAATTGTCAACTTCACAGGTAATAGTGGAAAAAGTCCATTAGATATAATATTTGTTCATTCTTATCGGGCTGGAAACTTATTTATTATTTTTCACGTTTCCTTTGCAAAGTAGTCGCTAAGCCAATAAAAAAAACAAAAACCGTTACTCAAAATATATATCTTCACAGATTCAACAGTATATATTCATATCCATAATAAATTTCACTTGTCTACCAATGTTTCAAATTTATTAACAATAACTAGGAAATAGTGCAAATAACAATTAAAATTAGCAGACATTATTTATCATGAAATTGAACTTTGAGAACCCCACAATATATAAGTTGAAAGGACCGAGTTAAACAGTCTTCACATCAATTTATGAGCGTGTGAAAGCAATTGCATCCCTTCACTCGCAGGCCTGAGGATTTTATAGCGCCTAGTTTCAATAAACATCCAGAATTTGGCCAAGCTCATTATTTTATCGAGATCAAAGTAGATGGTCAATAGTTTCCTCATCTTCTTCTCATTCTTTTAAGTAGTCACTGTTCGATATTTTTTATTTCTGGAGATTTATACTGTTCAATAATTATCCGTAAATCATCGGTTATTAAGTAAACTGGTGGTTCCTTTGTCTTTAAGAGCTTCTCACCAAATTATAAACAAATTTAGATGGTCTTTCTATAATTTTAACAAAACTATTCATTCCGTTCCTTATTTTGAATACTATTTTTTTAATGATCAATATATATGCTACGTCTAAAAAGAGAATACACAAAAATAACCTTAATCACACATCTGTTCAATAAACTCATAGAGTGGAAACCAAAAAGTAAGATAAATATTCCACAGCATCCATTAGAAGGTTCGTACATGATAAATCGAAAGTGGACACAATACAAACCATTAAAGATATAGCTGAATAATGATGATTAAAATATCGGTGCTCCCCTCATAACATGGTCATCATTGGTTTATTGAAGATACGTTTCTTATCTGTGAGGGTAGCCACATTTCTGTGACGTTGAGTGTTGTTGGAAAAAATGATATAAAGCCGTAGTAATTACAAGCTAATCAGAAGAACCTGAACTTAATATCCGAGGGTGAAGATATACAGGAGTTGTAAAAGATGTTGTGGTTCATCCGCAGACGAATTTATGAAGAAATTGTTCACCTGCAGCAAAAAAATGAAGTATGTCACCTACATCTCGTGAACGAAAAGAGATGTCAAAGAAATATCAAAATCGTTTCTAGGGTGATGAAAGATAATGCACTACCCCTATGCTCCACCTACTCCAACAGAAATTTAAATGGCAGCCTCCTACGTCCGTATCAATTCTTTTCAATGGTATAAGTATCAAGTATACAGTGTGTGGGAATAAAACAAAAAAGTTAATTTGAAAACAAAATTTTTGTATTCCCTATTTTTAACCAGCATACGAACGTTAGCAAATGCTGCTTTGGTAATATCATGACATGTTTGAGTGGATATTTGTCTTAAAGCGGCAATTCACAGAAAAAAATAGGTGAAGTATACACTGCTTAAAATTCCATTCACCAATTATAGAGTTGGCTAATACTCCTTCCCAAACATTTAATTCCTCTAATAATGACAGTTTTTACTGACACTTGCAATGTTCAATGGAAGAATTGAAATTAAATTTATTATTTTAATAAAAAAAATTAAATGGCGACTTAATATTATATGAAAGTAGCAATGGTAGTATGATTTTTCAATCTAACAATGTGAACCCAAAATAGCCCAATGTGGCTTGATTGTCAATAACGTTAATAGCTTTTGGACTACATTTACTAAGTACGAATTAAATTTACAAATTAAGCTAATCACACAAACAAATTATTAACAAATTATTATATCAGATAACTTGTGAATGCGACAAATTCTATTTAGGTGAAACATCTAGACCATTGAAAGTCCGAATAAGTGAACATAAAAAATATATCAAAGATAGGGAGTTCTTTAAGTCAGGTATTTGTAAACATGCTTGGGAAGAGGGGCATAAAATTCAATGAGATTCGACAAAAATAATATTGAAAGAGCCCAATAATGAAAGACGAAAAATCAAAGAAAGTGCTTCAATACAACTAAATGCAGATAAATGTGTAGCTAGTATTTCAGCCGAATGTAGTCAAATTTGGTTACCAATGTTAGAAAGAGAAATTTCCAATAATCAATTACCTGCGTTATCAGGATAGCATCATAAGTTTTTATCCAGGTTTTCTTAGGATTTATCATTGGAATAGTTGTTAATCGATACACATTTCAATACACAAAGTCACCAAACTGAGTTGTACATATTTTGAAAACAAAAATAATCAAACACAAAAAAGTAACAACAAACGCGTTTTATTAACAACATTTCCAAAATTAGCGAAAAATGCGCTATCCCAATAAAAACCGTTCCTGGAACGTGCACTTCGCTGGATTCCATTTTTAGTAGACTATCATATCGTTAGAATGTCATAAAATAAAATATTTCATTTCACATTTTACCAGATCTACTATGAATGGACCTTAATAAAATTTTACAACAAAATTTTTGTAGTCCTAAACTTCAAAATATTATTTATTGTCTAGTTGTCATAATTTTTTCGTTGTGTCAAATAGGGACCAAAAATTATTTTATTACTAGTTAATCTTGACAATGCCACAAGGAACTTACAGAAGATATAAAGAGGTATAGGTATTCAGACACATGAAATCGAAAATACCTGAAAACACGATCCTACATTGAAATTTTACAAAACCATCCTATAAAAATCTTGAGAGATAAATGAGTTTCAAGCAATATTTACAAAAAAATGGCACATAGCACAAAAAACTTTGATTTACACTGACATTTGATGGCAATTTTTTGTTAAAGTACTAAAGTGACATTTTACACTCCTTTTTTCACGAATTTGCTATAGCACTGAGAGCCAACAGAGCAGCTTGGTGTCTTATGCTGATAAACAATATTTTTTGCACCATTTTTGGTGTTCATATAATTGGTTTTTCGTTAAGGTAAGCCTAGCTGGAAATAGGAATTCACTTTCCAAATTTGAAAATCAATTAATTACCATAAGAAGAAATGTATGATCATAGAGGGCTGGGGCTAGAAAGCATATCCTTTAAATATACTGATTCGGCTGGGATATACTTTATATGAACGTTTTTAGATCGGATATTATTTAAAAAATCAATACAGAGGAATATTTGAATTGAAATTTGTTCTCAATGTTCTCAAACTTAATGATTTGAATTTAACTGTACTATCATGTTTTATTTGATAATAAGTAATGCATACTTATTGCTTGTTATATTATATTGAAAATTCCATTTATCAATCTTACAAACAATAATTTAGAAGCTCCCATAGTTTTGCTAGGTTATAGTAACGTTCCTAAAACTAATTACTGCTAAAACAAATAATAAAATTATTCACAACTCACCTTCTAAAACTACTACACACATCGAAGGTTCTTAAAATTTTATAATATCTTCAAAAACTACCACATTCTTCACTAATTCCAAGTATAACTTTATCGGTTTCGTGTTACCACGGCCATCTTTAACTGTCAAAAGCGCAGGTCTCGGCTTTCTAACGTTCCGACAGCTGGTTGTAGGCAATTGTTTGATACCGATGCTGACCCGACCCAAGTCAATTTTGTGCGGAGGGTTTGAATTTTTGAAAGAAAACGATATTAGCCATACATTTTTGGAATTTGACATCTTGTCAGTTTCAAGGGTGGGCGACTTTGTAATGGCTTATATCACGATGGGTGAGTGTTGATTGAAATTCCGATTTTATCGGGAAAGAAAATATATCCGTCTCTGGTAAATATTTATTTTAGGCATATCCAATATTAAAATTTAATCATTCATATCTGTTCTCAGACATAGTTTCTGAATCATTTTTGTGCCAGTTATTGCAGTTACATCTTGTAAGTACTTCAAAGTTGAGTTCTTAAATGTGTTTAGATATGTCACCTTTTCACGTCTTCAATAACATTATCAATAGTCCCATCTTCCTCTGCTTCTCCCTTGGGAGCAATGTTGAATATTATTCAGTAGTGTTAACATTATTAATTTCGTTAATAGTATTTATCCAGTTTTCATTGAAACTACTTTGAATCTGAGAGTGCCAGCCTTTACTTTAACTACTTTATTGTATTTACTTTCTTTATTAACATAAGTATCAGTATTTTCTAGTTTAATCGTAACTCCAAAACGAATTAAAAATAGACGGCCTGTTAAAAGAAGCTCAATCCTTTCATTCACCCGCTGTGTCTCCCAAGGGACCTATAATTTGTAAAATATTTTGACAACCATACTTTAACATAACGAGATTATGATAAATTACAAGAAATTCAACAATAACTTTATGAAATTGAATTTGTATTGTTGTCGGGGATTTATATTGTTATCCTTTTTTGAAATTATTCAGAAGCTATTTGCAGTGCAAGCACAGGTAAACTTTGAATGACTTGTAAATTATGAGCAGATTCGACAAGTGCAATAGCGACTTTTAGGATATTTTGAAGGCAGGAAACTTAAGATTCTTGATAAAATATTGTATTGAGCTTTGTTTATAATAGTCAACAGTATATATACGAGGCTTGTTCAATTGAAACCCATCTTTGGTCCATTAAAAATTTATTGACTAAGTACAGTTACAAATAACTACCACTACAATTGAGGCACATATCCCACTGTCTCACCAACCGATGTATACCCTGCTTATAGAATTCTTATGGCTGCTGCTGGAAGAATTCTTTCACAGCGTTTTGTACTTCTGCGT
>CAJUYH010004009.1:0-29243 GCA_910591685.1 Galerucella tenella | reverse complement strand
TATTACAGGCGATATAACACGAAGGTATATGATTAATTAAATCATTTATGTAGTTCAAGAGGGAAAAAAATAATGAAAGATTTCGATGATTGTAAAATATTTTATTTCATTATTTTAAAAATGAACAAAAAAAATCCAATGTGGAGTTCTAATGAGTTGATGCTCTTTTTTTTAATGATAAATATTTTTTTTTGTGGTTTCTGAGAAGGACGTTAAAGTAAATTTTTTTTTTTTCATCGATGAAACTGGTAAGAAAGAAATAGAGAGAAATAAGAGGAAAAGATTATTCTTATGATCATCTTCATCTAATTGTACAAGTCAAGATCGATCATACTTAGATAGATAAAAATCTGCCAATCTAATTCTCGCGTGTGTCGTAGTATGAATTATATATAGAGAGTGGATGAGGAAGTGATAAAAAGTGAGATAGTTATATATATATATATATATATATGGTTAAGACTATGCTTGATGGTGAATTCTTCATCCTCTTTAAATGTACTTCCGTGTGCATGTGTGTTCGACAGCATATTTCGTGCGCAATTCAACAAGTTTTCCAGCCACTCCCGCCATAATTTATTTATCATGCAAAAAGTTTACTCTCTTACATTAGAAATAAACTCTTCACCTTCTGCTAATTATTAACCATGTTTCTTGTATACTCGGTATAGCAAAACTGTTTGTTTATAATTATGCTTATGACGATTCATTTGAATGAAATTTTAATTTGAGAAAACGAAGAAAAAATTGACATGCGAATGACTTCGGTGGTGTTGTATTTTATTGTGGTCATCGGTAGAATGTTCAACTGTAGAAATTAAATGTGATATTATTGGTGTAAATAACTCAGTTGAAATATGGTTATCAAATAATTGTGGGCTTTAAAAAGTTTTATTGCTTATATGCCAATAGTATTATTAGTTCAATGATTGAACAGAAATTAATGATGGTAGAAGGAAGATTTTTGTTAAGGTCATTCTCCTAATTCAATAAAAATACGTGAAACTACAATTTTGTTTTTTTTTGGTTGAGTTAAATATTCGTATTCTTAAAGGGTCTTCACTTTAACATAAATATAAAAACCAATGAACTGATAACGGGATAAAATACATTTCAACACATTTTCATATATCAAGGATGATAGAAAATGCAATGGACATTTTTACAATTTTCCATTTTTTATTCTATAAAAATTTCGAATATTTTTCATATCCCCAATTTATCAGTCTATAATGAACTACAGCGACTGACAAAAAATAAAAAGAATAATTTTTTGAGTAAATTTAAAGTCATTTCTATAAATTTTTCATGATACTATCAAAAACTTTGTCGCGATGATTAAATGAGATATTTAAGTTTTATAGCTCAATTATTTTTCTCACTTTTTGTTTCTCATTAGCTAATATAGTTATTATTATCGGAATTATTATTATCTCACTTGTATATACGCATTGAGCACGCTATTAAAGAATATATATAAAGACATATATCGTCGATACGATCCGTAGTCCAGCCATGTATATATTTTTTTTTTTTTCGTCTATCTGTTAAATTGATCAGGGTATCTATATATGCGGTTACGCTATTAACTGTGTCGCAGCGTGTGATATCACATTATACGAATAATATTTGCACCAGTACTACGATGTACAACTTATATATCTGCTGTGTGATAATTTTTTTTTTACTCACATTATGAATTATTTAATTTTATTTTCTATTAGATAAAAATAATAATTATTATTATTGCAATCAACATAATCTTCATTATTTTGTAAGCAATTCTAGTGTTTATTGATAATTTATATATAAAAATTGAGTGAAAAATGGTGAGAAAATAGTTAAACCGTAATTGAGGGATTGAGAAAATTGAAGTTGAACAAATTTCGATAAAATAATTTCGGTAATATTGCTCATTGCATTTGTTAGATATATATGGAATGTATATGTGAGTGTGTGTGCGAATGCAATATATCCCTATATATATATTGTTGAACAATGCCTGTTTCCCTTTAATTTTGATTAATGGTTTTGATATCAGCTTCGTTATACCGCGCCAATATAAACGTCGTATCACACGGGGATATTCTATCGTGATGTTTGTGACACCAAAGGGGTTGACATTTTCTCTTCATTCTTTTGCCACAGACACAATGTATAGACATATCAATTTAATATACAATGGTGTATATAATCAGAAATAAGTTGCAAGAAGATTAGTAGGATGAAAAACATTTCATTCAATGTCGATATAAAAACTCCCGCGGACTGATAATATACAAAAAATTTGTTAAAATAAAAGTTCAATCTATATTATATGCACATCTTTAACAGTAACACACATAGCTACAGACATGAAATTGTAGAGCAGATTACGATGCACAAAAAAAGACTATATAAGCTGTAATTTCAATTGTCCTTTCGCATGCTATGATAGAATATAATTGATGGTTCTTTCATTAGGCTTTTTATATTCCAAAACTTTACAGTTAAAGTATCGACAGCAGCAAGATATTATATCATTAGTTCCAATAAATATATATATGCATATATAAATGTTTGCACATGTTGTGGATCCATCTCCTTGACTTTCTGACTCGCTTCGCAACTGGTTTCGAAATATGTTTACATATGACGTTGGCTATTCACACCTCGCATGCATCGGACGTGTCATGTTCGCGCACTCAAATGATTAGTTTCCATATGTGAATATATATCTGTATATGGTATTTGGCCTTATGTATATAAATATATATGAAGATACTGAGATATATATATAGAATAATAGACGTCTGCTGTGGCTTTAGCCACCGAGAACAAGGGGAGGAGCTTCGCGCATTGCCAACGCAATTATCCCCATACTCAAGCGAAGCATTCCCCAGTCAAGACCGTCCCTTTACGCGCACGGGAAACCTCTAAAGTATATATGTAAAAATATATATATATGTATATATCTCTATATATATAGGTATATATACATGCATATATGTAAATAAGTAAGTATATATGCTGTGACCGGTATGACGCTTTCATTGGTCGAATTTTTGGATTTTTTTTTTCCTTCACCCTTCGCTAATTTCCTGCTGCATCACTGTTGTCATTAATGGCCGCCGCAATCGTCTCAATAGCTATATTAAAAAATTGTTTATAAGTATTTGTTAGTGATAAATGTCATGAGTTGGTAAAATATTGTTTAAGGTTTTGTGTTGTGTATTTTTTATTTGCTAGTGGAATTGATAAGATTAATTGTTGTATTTTGTTTTGTTTTTTACTTTTTTTTTTTGTCTTTGTCTTTATATTGATCGTTTCAGAGACATGTCGTATCACATATTTATTCTATTTAACATTGCATTAACTAGCGAATGAAAGAATAATGACAACTAATATTATATGTTGTGGACGAGGATAGGAGTGTGTGCTCATGTTTATGTGTATATATTATATCGCAATCGAAAGTTGTCGGTGCACAATTGTACATTACATCGGCTCGCGTGAATCTTGTATGAGACATACAGCAATCGACATATATATATATATATATATATATAGGTTGCAGAAACAATTATATATATGTATGTATATGTACATAAGTATATGATAAAATTCCACGGGCGATAATATGACGAAAATGGAAAAAAAAAGTAATAATGAACATTAATAAAATATTGTGACGATTGAAATAGATGATAGTAAAATATACAGAGAAAAGCAAACGCCAACATTCATTTCAAACATTTTAATATTCATTCTGTATATATTTTGTACAATTGCGCGGCATTGAATATATTAAATATATATTTATTAATCATCAGGATCTAATAATGATGTCATGTGTATATATAGATTTTTATTACTTTTATGGTTAGCATTTTTTAGTTTGATGTCTCTAGAGAAATTTAATTGATAGGAAAACAATTATATTTATGTGAAAATGGTTGCGTTTGATTTTGATATTTGTCATGTGATTTGTTTTTGTATTGGCTATTAGTGGAGAAACGACGAGCCGGACTTTAGTTGATGATAATTACGAATTTTTGAGTCAAAAACAGTCATTAGATAGTAGGCTAGTGGAGAGTTGCCAAAAGTTAGTAGCGGTTCCTAAAAACTTGTGAAGATAAATGAGAATTTAGTACTATTTAGTATAAAATTAGTAATTTTCAGTAGTTTTTACGAATTCTTCACACACATTTACTAATTATTCTGTATATTCACATTCAAATTTTACTTCACTATCTATTCAGTTTTTTTGAATTGAAAAATATGAAAGTTATTTATGAAATTCAACTGCTTAACATATTTCTTAGATTATTGAAAATATATTCGTGGACATTTCCCGAAAGTTACATTCATTATTATTCAATTATTTTTTTCTATTTACAAATACAACTAGAAAAAAAAGCAAAATATTGGCGGATTAATTGATCCAAGCCACATTCTAAAATAATATTTGTGCCAATTAATTTGAATTCCACCATATATCGTCTAAATTAAAAATAATTCAGACAATATTTTTCGCACTGTCGCAAACATATACACAGACACACACACACACACACACAAGCTAAAATATGCCTGCCAATCAAATTGATACACACTCTGCACATTCATTCAGATATGTTGATTATTATTATAGTTACATATTTATATATAACAGAAGCTAATAATTTACCGTGCATATAGGGTAGTATAGCGGATGACTCTTGCGTGTAGAGATAATTTAAGCCTGAGGACAAATAACCCAATGGAGATAATATATCTATATATATTAATAGAGACGAAGTGATTTCTAAGTAATAACTATCTCATCCGGGGACTTTGTGTTCAGTTGTCCCTATGGCTGCGCGTTTGGGGAAAGCAAAATATGTGAGATATATATATATATATATACAGGGAGGTTTAAGCATGTGAGACAGAGAGAGAAAATTCCTGTGGTTGTTTCGTGATGTATCTCAGCTACTGCCATTGCCATATTATATATCGTGAGAGAATCATATTCATTGGCCAGATGAAACTCTTCAGCCTTGGTGGAATATGTTTTATTCAAACGGATATTTATGTATATGCATATACTCGTATATAAATATATATTAGTATTTATATTTGTGTTCACCTGAGTTGTAGAAGAAGAAACGCAATGAGAAGAAAAAGAGCGAGACGAGTATATAGGAAGAGTGAAATAATAAATATAAGAAGGCGGAATTGCGGTAGCATATGGGGTGTGAAACATCCGGTGGGTTTACATATTGTACTCTTTGATTCGATATTTTTTTTTCTTTTCTTTATGTTTTTTTCTTTTTTTTCTTTTTTTTTTTATTGCTTATCCATTCTTATATCTATGTATATATATATATATATGTGTGTGTGTGTGTGTGTTCGACATTGTCTCTCTCAATTTCGTATTGTTGGATAGAAAGAAAAAACATTGACGATGAATATAATGTATTGAAACTCCTCCTTCAATGAATACTTTTATTTTTATGCTTTTATGAATATATATATGTATATGGGTACGACAGTCAGTGGTTTTATTTCATTTATTTTTTATCTCACGAATTGCAAAGTTGGAAAAAATTTTAACCTTCAATTAAATTTATTTTTTTCTTCTCTTTATTGTCGGAATAATAATGTGAACTTATAAATTTTTTTCTACTTTCGCTGTGTTCATTATTTTTTTTTTTGCTCTTCGCTATTGCCTTTTTGTTCTCGATTTAACAATTAAATGACAAATATCTTTCGCAATATACGGAAAACGTCTATTTATTAATTCCATTTATCTTTTTATTTTTTTTCTTATTTTTTTCACTCTACCAATGAAGTAATTGTTCATGTAATACATTTAATACTTATATATGCTTCATTATTATAAATTAACAGTCACAAGTTTTATATATATAAATATATATATATATATATATATATATGTGTGTGTGTGTGTGTGTACATTAATAGTTTGAGAATTGGAACACCGTGACAATAATTATCAACTGTTGCGTTCGCTTTTCCAAGCTATTAAAAGAAACTATGGTTGATATAATTAACAGGTTTAATAGTGATTATTAGTCGTTGTCCATGCTAGAGTGTGTAAGTATATATTCACTATCACAACTGTAATATATTATACTGCATACATTTATACATATTGCAATGATAATGGCAACAAAGAAATTATTGCGACCATTTTCCCAAGACATCTCACATATATATATATATATATGTATTGTGACTGATTGTCAGGTCGAAAAGGTCCTCTGACGATTACACTCGTGATGCACCGTCGATTGCATAATACCAACTCTACAAATTCTCCAACTACTTTAAATTAATACAACTTATCCAACATATAATATACCTGACGCGATTTCTTATTAAAATGAAAAAAAAAAACAAAAAGAAAATTATGGAGAAATAAAATTGAAGTAATTATTTCCTCTTCTGAGAAATAATTTTATAATAATTCATATACATGGCGCGTTCTTTGACTACCGAAGTGGCTTCTCTAAAAATAAAGGAACAACTTGGCTTTTTATTTTTATTTCTGCACGTGTGTGTGTGTGTGTGTTAGTCTGAACGGAATCGGCGTCGCCGAGCGATTTCCTGTCTGGACCAATCAATCGATTGCGCTGTTACTATGATGGGAAGATTCATAATCGCCACCAAAAAAAAAAAAAGAAAAATGTGAAGGATCTTATAGATATATATATATTAATTCTTGTTGTGTGTGTGAGCGTCAGTAGTTATTTCCCTGTCAAACCTGGATCTCATCGTGGAGTCGCGTTTCAACGTATTATCGCACAATTCTATGAGAATGTATATAAGTCGACAATGATGATGATGATAATGATGATGATGATGATGATCAGAATCTGAGGGAGATGAGGCGAATATATTTTCAGCCTTGGGCAGTTGATGGCGTCGGCGCTTGGAGTTTTATTGGGCCTCACATACCCGCGCAAACACTAATATATGTATATGTATGGACTGTTATCTAGTATGGATAATTCAAAGGGAATATGAGTGCAAGCGAAGATAAATGATGATGAATAAGTAAATAAAAAGTGAATGACAGGGGAAAAAAAACAATGAAATAAAAACAAAGTGCAGTATACTTGAGCGTTTTATATTGTTGAATTGGGTTGTTAACGAATTACTTGGATTGCTCTTTGCTCTCTGTGTATCTTCCTTTTGCCCTCATTTATTTTAATCTTCTTCCTTGAGAATAAATGTACTGTGGGGGTGCGGCACCGAATACTTTTATTGCGTATATATACTTGTTTTACTACATTTTCACGAGAAGTGATACGTATTCAGAGTAAGCACATTCAGAGTTTTATGTACCATCTTCTTTATTTATTTATTTATTTATTATTTCTTTTTTTTTCACATCTAAAAAAACATTTATAAGGTATATGGCAAATAAAAGAAGATAAATAAATAAATAAATTATTTTAATATTTATTTTTGTTTTTCGTTTTGACTCTAATGTGTATTGCATCTTCTTCTTGTTTTTTTTTATTTTTCCTATAGAGAACGTATTAAGTCAGTTGTAGATATATATTGTTGCTATTTTGTAATTGCAATTTGTCGTGTTAGAGCAAATGAAATTTATTTAATATAAATAATTTAACGTTTGCGATTTGTAATTTTTTTTTTTTGTTAGTTACAATTGCGTTCGATAATTTCAAACGCACCAACAAGCAAAATGTCATTTTGCAGACGTTTGCAAATATAATTATAAAAATATCACGTTTGAATGACATAATTAGTTGTATTTCATAAAATAAAAAAGTCATTTTTGTCGAATTTTCTTTTTTTTTTTGTTTTTTATCAAGTTTTTCTTTGCATTTGTCTTTGTTGAATTTTGCCACACGCAATATATAAATTACTTTACTTATATAATAAATAAATTCACGCGATTGAAGTGCGTACCAAACTATCATTATAGATAAATCCACAATTAGGTATATTTTGTATTATTGCATTCACAAATATAATTGGAAAAAAATGTAATGGTGCAATTGCGAGGAAATGACATTTTCTCGGTATTATATCTATCATAATTTCTCATATTTTTCACACAATTCCACACATATATTATACCTATACTCGTCTCTTCTCTATGAATTTGTGTGTGGTGTGCGTGCGGTAGCCATATTGATATGATGGCCCCAACTCGCGCCATAATCGCGCGTTAGCCGGGGCCGTGAGACTGGCCGCCGCGCAGTCTCGCTTACACCGATCCTCATTTTCCAAATGACCTTGAAACTCTTGAGAGATCATCACAATAATGCATCGAAAAATATATGTTGATCGATCCGTGAATATGTTCGTGTTAGCCTCATTTATATACACCGCACATGTCCATATACGATGTTCATATTTATATAATTGCCAAGCTAATACATGTCTCATGCTTTCCTTCATTTAAATTGCTCTTTTTTTTTCTTTTTTTTTTTCTTGTTCTTTTCACAATTTTCTCATTATTGCACCTTCAACCAGTACAATTATTAAATACAAAAACATGTATTCACTATAACTATCGTATATATGGCATATACGGTGCTGTTCGGCCGCCATTTTGGTGAACGTGATACCGCGGTAGCGTAACCAACACTCCGCCATGTTATCTATACTATCGCAAATTTAATAAACACATATGTATGCCGGAAAATAATTTTTTATTTTTTCTTCTCCTTTTTCAAAGGAAAGAGAATTATTAAAAATTTATTATTCTATTTGTATATTACCCGGAAGTGAATGCTGTAATGTCCATCCATGGGCAAAACTACCGTCTTTATCTCTCGTAAAGTATATATGTCGCGTCGAATGATTTTTAATGTCGGCCACACAACGCAATCATATAAGATTAATAATTTGGGACAAAAGATAAAAGAGGGTCTGCGTGAGGAGACAAAATGAGTGGAATGGTATGGGGTATATGGCGATGGGTGAGTAGGGGGGCCCGAAGGTGTTTTGCGGGGACCCGAATGCGCTGGTATGTATTCGGGCCCATATCAGACTGTTTTATATATATATATATATATGCGTGTGAGTGCGTATGTGTGTTTGTGTGTGGTGGTGCGCCTGTCAATCATTTGAAGGTTAGACTACCAATTTCTCTTCATAATTTCTTATAATTTTCGTATATATATATATACACACACACGAAATACCAGAGAGAGCCCTCGACGCGAAGTTCGTCTCTACCTTCGCTCCTCTTTTCATTATTATATATATGTATATATATATTTTTCTTTTCTTCTTCTTATTATATACATCTATATATATATGAATACACATTTCTCTGTTCCTCTTATTCATTCCTTTTGAGAACCCAACAGAATTATTATAAGAAGGTAATTGCGCCGATCACGTGTATTCCTTTAGCATCGTGGCTACTATTTATCCATGTTCATTATAATAACAATGTAAAGCGCGTTGCGGTAAAATGCCCCCTGGTGGGACAGACAAACCCGCAGGGTAAGTAATTACAGGTTCGACAGGAGCGCTCACCCATCGCAGTTGCTGCTTTTTTGCCAATTTTTCCCTCCCTTTTTGTTCACCCTATATCTCTATTTTTTTATTTTTTGTATTTTTGGTCGATTTTTTGTTTTGTTGGTTGTTTCCTTACGATTTTTTGTATTCTCTTTTTGTAAATTCATTTTAATTCTGGGGCTTTTACAAAAGTCCTGCATAATAATCATTGGCGATCGATATAACAATTTTTCTTGAAAAAAAAAAATTGTGCATAATCATACACACTACTTTGAATATATATATATATATTGTATATATAGGTATTGGTCTGTTATCGCGATGCCAAAGTCTGGAGTTCACACGTAATAGTAAAAAGTTTTAATTTATGCAATTATATTTATTAAAGTGTAAAGAGAAACGGAAAATATTATTGGGAGTTGACAATGATTGAGTGTTTCATTTCGTGATATTTTTGATGAACAAAATTTTAGCTGTTTTCATATTTTCCATATTGTATATCAGATAAAATTAATCATTTCTTCTGTTTTTTTTTTTTTTTTTTCGCTTTCTTCTGTTTATTGAACACATGTGAGGTGAAATATAAAAATATGTTAAACATTATAATTCCATTAAACTGACACTTTGATGATAATAAAAATAAAAAATAAAATGGAATGAAACGATTTCAATAGCATTTTTGGAAATAGTTGTGTGTACATAGATTAAATCGAGCGAACTTGAAACATTCAGAGAAATAATAAATTGCGGATGCACACAGCATTTAATATCCCGTGACCGAATGATTTGGGTGATATTGAAGATTGGAGGGTTGCTATGACAATGTGACTTGTCACTGTAGTGACATCGTATACATAAACTACCCCCATGGACCTATTCACTCAATGGCACCCTTCCTTATGGTTCATTTTAACTTCCGATAGTCGAGTAAATTGCAGTACTAATGTTTTTCCATCAATTCCAATGAATAACCGCACCGGCATAATTGTCTCGGGGGAGGGAGAGAGGAATAATGCTAGTTACTATATGCGGTGTGTCCTAAAATTAGTCACGTACTAACAGCAACTTCTTTATATATCTTTAGATGGATAGACGAGTGTATATACGTAGAGTTACAATATGTGGTTGCAATTATATCCTTGGCACGCAATTATAAATGTGGAGGCCGTGCATTTTGCTGTTGTTCTGGTGCACCTATCGCTACATCAGTTGCCGCACTAGTTGCAGCCCTGATTGCAGTCACAATCCACACATACATATTACTTTTCAAACAATCATTTTGTCTAATTAAGTCTCATTTTCACGTTCGTAGCGATGTTTCTGCTGAGTTTATACTCGATGATGCCAAGCGTTAATGCAAGTTTGTTAATATAACGTAAATATACGGTCATTGTTGAAATATTTTTTATTAATTCAGTAACATTTGTGTCAAATTAACCATGACCTATTTCAAAATGTCCATTATAAATGTATCAAGCAATAAATATTGTCTTATAATTGTTTCATTTTCGTCATTGATATAATAATAATAATAATAATCATTAATATTATTTTGTGTAATTGAAACAATTTGAGTATTCTATGATGATTTGTTATAGTTAAAGGGATGTTTTTGCGGTTATTTTTTTGTTCCTTGTAAATAAGGGTGTAAGATATCTGTAGGTAATTGTAATACTACCCCGTACAGGTGAAATGGTTGAAGAAATTTCCGCTAGATGGCGAAAGGATACCTTTCATAAGATATTTATTGAATTTTATGCTGTTTAATATCACAGAAATTATCCAATTATCAACTTGAAATTGTAGAATATGGTCCGATGTTCATATAATAGTTTCTCGAATTTATTGAAATTCATGAAAATTGACGAATTATTATTTTTTAATTATCAATGAATTAATTTTTTTTGCTGATATTTAATGTTTTTTTTTTTCTTTTTATTTTTAATTATATTTGTCAAATGTATTGAATATTGTGTAAATGGAACGCTCGATAATTTTCCGGGCGTAAACATCGATTAGTAGAATGAGAGTCTATATGAGCATTTATAGATGATTGGTGTATATGTAAGCCTGTCATTGAGCGATTCATTTCAAGGCTTTGGGAAGAATTACTTGAAGTAAATTCAATCGAGCCAACAATTTGTACCAATTGCAAATGGTGTCTGTGTACATAGATTCATATATTTATATAATAATTATAGTTGTCATTGAACTAGATCGTAAAGACCAGAAATATCTTGGGGGTTTCGTGCAATGACAATTCTCTAGACTCATTTTGCTTTTTTATCAATTGTGTCACACGAAAACTCTGCACGAAATCCAACTCGCTGGTCCGTTACTGACCAACGTCAATGCCATGGTCACTTCGTGTGTGCGTTTTGTGGCAATATAGTGTATATATGCGTGCACGACACGATCTCTCTTTAGTATTCAGTTTACTGTTTCCCTCTTTTTTTTTTCTCTCTTCTTCTCTCCTTTTCTCTTTTTATCATTTTTTATCTTGTGCTTTTTTTTTACAACAAGCGTAGAGTTAAGTCGCCACGGATCATCAACGGGATACGGATGTGTATACAAAAGAGGAAAAGAAAATGTGGGGGAATCTAATAAAACTCTAAATTGATTCTTTATTACGTGAATGACGAATCGTATGGGATTACATTGCGGTAAAAAAAAGAAAAAATGAAATAAATAAATTATTCGTTTTCTTATATAACTTGTGTGGATGTTTTATGGTCATTTGATGAACAACAGTATTATTACCGTATACTCATAGTGATTGTAGGAAATAAATCGTAACAAGATTTAAATTAACTGTATTACAACGCAGGAAAATATTTATTTCATCTCGTTATATATACATATATAGATATACATAGGACTGATTTAACTGTGAGTTATTTATTGGATATGCAATTACTATTTATACAAGGGATAATATCAACTCTATTTATTTTCTTATTTTATTTAGTCATGTTTGTATAAATGAAATTAGTAAAACAATTTTAATTTAACCGTGGTCAAAGTGTGCGATTTATATATATTTCAACCTCGGTAAATAACAGAAAATGAAAGAGAAAAAAAAAACAAAGATGAGAAAGTTTTATTTGTAAATAATGTAACGTACATAATGTGGTGGTTGAGAAGGAAGAAGAGTGCAAAAATATTACCAAGTATATATGAGTGTTGCGTGTGACCGCACATATATTTTCTGAAACGGTAGCCGTATTATATATATATATATGTATAATACATGCGTGAAATTAGTTCTTAACGTGAGTGGGAATTTGGTAAAGCGGGTGTGTAATATTTCGTCAAGGATATTATATTTAAAATCCCTTTCAAGTATCACTTCACAAAAACGTGTTTTTAATAATAACACGTAAACATGAAATAAAACATAATGGATAGCACAACGAATTTAACAAAATATATTTTTAGTACAGTTATAATATAATATATTGTTATATTATTATATCTATAATAATTAATCGAAAGATTTTTACAGCGAATATAGAGTGATATACATCAGTTAAATTGTCTTTTCCAATCAAGAATATATTAATTATGTGTGTATGTATTGATGCATTGCGAGACTCGATCATACAAAACATGTGGATATGTACATGATTATATTTATCATGAGGTTATTATCTATTGTTATAAAGGTGTCTCTATAGTGATTTGATAGCGTCCACGAGACACTGCAGTATGTGATAATGAAAAACGCAATAATAATATTGCATTTGCGTCAGAATTATATATACATATATATAAATATATATCTTTTTTATCACTCAATTTTACCGTCTACAATATCACAAATCATTTAATTTACAAATACAAAATATAAAAAATATTTCCAATTAACTAAAAATTAATTCTACACAACTGATAACAATTTGACATTGAATTAATATATCTATCAGTTTTGGTTTTTGTATTAGTTCTTTTTATTGTTATTTTGTTTTGCCTTTTCAAATAAATGTTTCACGAGAATGATAGATAGCAAAAAAAGGGCGGCTTCATTTGAGGCGCGAAAATTCTTGGAGTAAATAGTAGAGGGAAAAGAATATAAGCGAAGTGGCATAAAGAAAACGTGAAAAGGTATAGGTGGAATCTGGTGGCTTTTGATATTATCAAGAGAGTCGCGGTTCCGCTGTTACGCCGATGGCGCCATGTTGCCTCTTTCATTGGTCGTTTGTCTGGCATTGTGGGCGTATCAAAGATTGCCGTGGTGGGAAATGATGGTAGCTACACCAAGGGTTTTGTCGTAATGGTGGGGGGAATAGAGTAAGCCGATGAAACAAGCGCCACCGAGTGGCACCATCGGGGACCGTAGTACTGGTTGAGAGGTTTCAATGTGGCCTACCCATGCCCGACTGTTTCTCCTTTGCTTCACTACCACTACCACCACTACCGCAATCATCAACCACCACCTTTTCGTTGCGGTTTGGCGTCGGGTGTGTGTTGTGTGTAGTCTTTACCACGGATCTATGCCGCGCGGGTCCCCTCGACCGATGTTTGCTGTGCCGGGGCCAGTATACGACACGCTTCTACGAGGCTAGCACTGTCGTAACGTTCGCGAGCGAGCGGGGCCTCCTTACCATCGACCACGAGGTACTGCTGACGTAAAGATTAGTTAATATCTCAAGTGGGTGGAGAATAACGAAGAAGAAAAATATTTGGATAAGTACAAATAGGGGGATTGTATGAGGTTGTGGTTATGTTTCATCCACATATTGACATGATACAAGACAGAAGAGACAATGATAAGAATTATTGTGAAATGAGTGTGTGTGTGTTGTGTTATGATTAGCAAGGGAAATAAGACGTGTAAGGTGGTAGAAATTATTGTTGGTGGGACAGGTGATCGGTTTGAAAAAGTTTATGTTGAACGACGACGACGACGACGACGACGACGATGATGATGATGATGATGATGATGATGATGATCGAGTGGTGGCAGTGAATCGTAGAGTGACATATAACTAACACTATTGTTCGCGATTCAATAACGTTGTTGTGATTTATATATTGATATATCAACTATTTGGAGATTAAACGAACTGTGTGATGTTTCATTAATTTTTTTCATGTTATTTTTCATAATTTTTTCTTTTTTTTTCTTTTTTTTTTTTTGAATGAGATGTTGGATTAATTGATCGTTATCAGCAAAGAGTGATTATTTTTATTTCAGTGACATGTGATAAGTGACAGTAAGAAAAAAAAAATTGTGCAACGATATAAAGGATTTATTATTGAAAACCGACTCGCAAATCAACTGTTTTGTGTAGTGACGTTATTACAACATTACAGTGGCCAGTATTTCCATTGTTCATACAACCGTCATTGCTCCAATTTTTAATAGTACAATTGCTATTTATTATCATTGACGCCACAACTCCGGTTAGATTTGTAGCAAGTAACCATCTTGTCTTCCCCCATCATCAAACATTGTCAAATCCACCAAATTTACAATCAGATGATACAGGAAATTGTACTTTAAATTGTCGGGATATAGAACGTGATATTAAATAAGCTGTTAAGCTGTCACCTAGCACGAGATTGCAGGCGTCGTCGGTGCTGTATCGTCAACAAGAGCCGTGCCGACGGTTGTCATCGTTGTTAATAAATGATGACGTAGGTGTTGATTGCGAAACGGGCGTAGACAGTGGTGTAACGCTACGCACGGTGTACGCACTGGACAGAACTGTTACGGGGCTGGGGGTGGTTGGGGGTATTGTCGGTGGTGTTGGCGCCGGGGGTGGTCCGGGGGTAGTTGGTATCTGCGGGCCACCTACCGGAGGATCACTAACACCGACGGATTACGTTGCCGCGGGATGCTATCCATCCGCATCGACAATTACCCTTAACAACGTTACACATCCTCAGCCCCAAGGCGTCGTTGATCCGACAACGATGACGCCAACGTCAGCGCCCGCGCCAACTGCTGCTACAGGCCCCACTAATCCTATTGCCATGAGTCAACTTGGAACTGTTTATGCGACAAAAAGACGACGAAGAAATGGCAAAAGGTGAGTTTAACGTTTCAATAGAATCAAATTTCACTGTTATTAAAACTGAAATACTATTGGTGTTATATATTTGTTGTTACCATGAAATCATTGTGTTTCTTTAAAATATTTCATTGATACTATGTGTTGATATTTATGTTTTTTTCACTTATGAATATTTATGATGATAAAGTTTTTTAATTGATTATGGCACTGGTAATTCTATGCGATACATGCCTTTATTGAATAGTACAGGTGCAGGTTTATTAATTTTAAGTATCCATTAACGTGCGTGCAATTTTCATGTATATTGATCGTAAATTTTGCCCAGAGCGATAATAGGGAAATCGTAATTGACAGATATTAGTTGTAGTTGTAATACAGTTGATCTGCCTCGTGTAGGTCTATAATATGCAGTTGCGCGCCAGCAAGTTGATATCTATACAGTGAACGGAGTTTAATGGTGATTCACAATATACACGACAATTTTATATATATATATGTATACGTATATTACTATGTGCATGTGTACAGTGTCTTTATGATGCCGATTGAGAAGAACCAGTTGGGGTATATAGCAGTTATCAGTGTAAACGACTTGCCGTCGCGAACATTTGACATGATTTCATATGATGGCATTTGTACAATTTTTATTACGATTATTTTACTCCCAAATGCAAATATAAATTAATGTAATTTTATCGAAATTTTTGTATTTGACCAATATTTATTGCGATGATTGATTCAATAAAAATACGAATATTTATTCAATAATAGCATACAATAATATATATATATATATATATATATATATATATAAAAGTCTTAAGTGAAAAATAATTATTACTCCATACAAATAATAATCACCATGGGAATTATGTGAATGTGTGTGAGTACAATAAATGTACTATAGTTAGGTAGTTAGATAAAATGCACGATTCAATTATATATGCTGCAGTGAAATAACGCAATGTGGAAATTTGATCAAATCCCTAGTTAATTTACTAACATTACGAAAGACGTTGAAACGATCAATGCTGTTGGGTTATTTTCCTAAAAAAATAAATGATTTGATCATGTCCCTCAACTGTTTTAGTGATATATGAAATAATATTTTTTAGATGGCGAAAATATTTATTTAATAAACCATATTGATTGTACACTAGGTAATGCAACAATAATTATTGAAACACAAGCTATTTATTTGAAACTAATTGATAAAAGAATTGATTAACTTGATATTTTTAGAAACAGAAAGAATATTTTCAGTGAAACTTGAAACATCTTTAGTGAGTGTAATTAATGAATAATAGTGTTGATTCATTTTGATGAAAACACGTCGTGAATTTATGGCATAACATAGAGCAGTGCGAGTATTCATTTGTTCACTTGATCTTTTCACTAAAAACAGTTGAGGCATTTGATCAAATTACACATTTCGGTATTTCACTGCAACATATATATATATATACCTGCTGCCATTAATGGAAGTTTCCCCATAAAATAAAATCAAATTGAATGAATTAATAAATATATGCAGAAGAATAAACGCAATAAGAATAAATATAACGTAAAAGTGAAAATAAATATGTATATATATGTATAAATAAATCCAAGTATAATTATAAATATTAAAGTAAATTGAAATAATCAACGTTTAATATTTATATACACAAATTAATCTATGATATAATGCATTTATATATATATGTATATATGTATTTCAAAAGTATATATAGTGTCAATAAACATGAATTCTCGGCGTGAGTGGAACGTGATCCGGCGAATCCGGTCCCTTGGAATTCCTGCGGCGCATCTTTCTCTCGCTCTGGTACTTTAACGAGAAGTTCACCCCAGGGTAATGGGGTCCGATGCGTTCTCCCGAACGACCGGCTTCATTCGTCTGTCCCTTATGCTGTCTCTACTGTCTTCTTCTTCTTCTTCTTCTTCGTCTTCTCCTCCTTCTTCATCTTCTTCTTCTTTTTCATTTTCTTCTCTTTCTTTTTCTACATTAACTGTCCTCCTCCGCCTTAGATTTTTGCGACGTCTCGTCTCGCTACAAGTTTGATGCCATAAGACCAAAGCCCCAGGCTAAACTTTCAGTCTTCAGTTAGTACTCCCTATTTTTGTCTAGTCTACAGCTCTTTTACTACTTGCTTATTCCCTTCAGTTTCATCTTGTGGATCTTCTGTCTTTTTCTGCGTCATTTTCTTCAGGTTTATCTTCGTTGCGCGATGCTTTTGCCGGTGATATTCCATACCCGGCACTTTGTGGCCTACCATTTTGACGCAAAGTAAATGGTCCCCAGGCACACGGTCAAATCACTATTATCACACTGCCGTCTCGCACAACAACATCGTCGTCGACGTTGTGGTCTTCGTCATCATTCTTCATATATATAAGAGAATATACCAGACATGAATTCAAATTGATATTGATATTCAGTAGCTGCATTAATACTGTGTGAAATACAATTGATATATTTGATATTTGCGGTGTGATAGTATTGAATTTTTTTCCGATTCATCATTTTTATTGGCAGTTATTGCTCTAAAAATTTGCCACATATCGGTTAAATGATGGGCGCTTTTGTCTTATAATGCACCCATTCATGGTTGTAAACAAAAATATGTGTCCCTATGCGTTGCAAGTCCTTCAACTAATGACAGCAGCTTCTATAATTTCGAGTTTTTGAGGCGAACGCTCGAAATTACTGATGAAGCAGAGGAATTACGGTTATTATAGGTATACACGGAGTCAGTTTTTCATTCTGCCCTCACTTTTATTTCTTTTTTTTTTCTTTTTCTTTTTTATCTTTCTTTGCCCTCTATATCGGGAATTCATTCGATTCCAATTATACTCAAAACGATACGACTATCTGGCCCCCCCCCCCCCCCCTCTTTTTTTAAAAATTTTTATTCTATTTATCTCGTTACGATTACACACATATTGAAGGACAAACAAATAATGGCTTGTGAAAATTATTTCACACTTGCAATAATAATTTTATAAAACTTCCGTTCTCATTTTATTTATTATTGTGGGTATTATTTTATTTAGAAAGGTCTTGTCAATTTTCTGACGAGAACGTGACCGCCTCTGTGAAATACTAACTGACACGATCATTAGTCCACATTGTATGTCAACTCATTTTGTATTTTATACATATATATATATATTTCTTATAACGGTTATATATATATATATATATATATATATATGTGTGAGATGTCGCAGCATCATATAGGCCCCGCGCACATTCGAATTACATTTATGGCGTTCATATATATATATACATAGCGTCGCATATAGCGGTAATGACGCTTAAAAATCCAAATTTAAAATATCCTTTCACCATTCACGAAAGACGTGAAGCGACGATTTAAGCGAGATGTGAGAGCGCCAAAAGCGCTCATTACAACGATTTAAGTTCTATCCTACCATAAAGAAATAATGTCTAGACAAGAGAAGTGTTAGGTGTGTGTGTGTGTGTGTGTGTGTGTGTGAGTGTAGACGTAGTGAAGACTTTGCTTGAAGATAAGTATGAAGATGAGGAGAAAAAAAAACGAAGGAAATAATAATAAAATGTAAAAAAAATGAAAAATAGAAATTAAACGACGTTATATATATTGATATATGGAAAGACATGTGAGTTTTTGGACCCTGACACAAATGCGTCTTCGCGTGATTAGTTCTTAAGTAATTGCCTTGCGCGTATCCTTATGGCTATATAAAGTTGCTTTATGACTCTGTGATGAACCTGTTTCTTGAAGTCTCTATGGTTTGAAAACCATCTATAGTCGCCGCACATTTATAAAGTATATATATTTATATATATAAATATGTGTGTGTGTGTGTGTGTGTGTGTGCGAGTGGTTGTTCATGTTGGCTTTTGCACGTGGTCGAAGCAGCATGGGGAAATGACAAAAAATGAAGTTCAAATAACATCATTATTCACAATGAGTTAGGATGAAAAAGCTGGTGGAAACAAATATAAAAGAAAAGGAAGGAAGGAAGGAAGAGATAAAGATGGAAAAGGAAAGAAATGAAATGGTAGGGAAAAAAAAAATAAATATATTTTTTGATGAAAGACGACCATAAAATCTCGTTTAGTTAATGTTTAAATATCGCATTTATTATCAACAATAACTGGTTCGACACGAAATATTTTACATAGTGTGTGTATGTCCGCCTCTTTTATTGCTCCTGCATATGGGGATTAAGATTTTCTTTCTCCTTTTTTTTATTCTTCGTTTCTTTTCGCTTTGTTTTTTTTTTCCCCAAGACATCGTATTCTTCTTCTTCTTCTTCTTCTTCTTTTTCCTCCTCCTCTTATTCATTCCGACAAACTTCTATGCAGACTATCGATTCCTCAACTACAAGAACACATTTATAGATATATATGCATGTATATATAGTTTACACAATATAGATAGAGTAAAAGTGAATGCGCGCGCTGCCACGATTAATTTATGTTGCCGAAACGAACTTGAACGATATTTGCAATTGGACCATTTTAACATATGCTTGCTATAAAAATGGAAGAAAAAAAAAGAATAAGACAAACAATACCAAATATAAACGAGTATATTCCACCAAGAAATTTTTGAAAATAGAACGTGGAAAAATAGAGAAAAATAAAATATTTAATTTATTACTCACAATGACAAAAATTTATTTCAAATTTCATCTCTATCTGAGGCAAATTATTTTCTTGAAATTATAGCTATGAATGGAACTGAGACGAGTTTTTGCTTTTTCTTTTATACACACACTCATGGATTCGCTGGTTATCCAAGATGAAATTTACGAGGCGCGAAAAACAGGCGGCTCTAAATAAATGTTTCTTGGCATATCATATAGATATATTATATATATTCCGAGATTTCTACCTGTGTGTTTAACTATTCAATAATTCATTTTGCCATTCATCACCTATATCAAATCGCCAAAATTTATCTATATACCTATATAAAATGTATATGAATACCACACCATATGACTATATATCAATAGTTTATTAACTGCTTTATATTTATTCGTTCATCGAAATCGTTTTTCATCAAAATCGTATATTTAGAAAGTATTGAAGCATGTTATTCTTGCTTCGGTCTACAGTTTTGTTCGTTTTTTACACTGATCTCTTTAGTCAATTTGAAATAAATTCAGTAGTCAAGTGGATCTTCGATAATTTTATGCGATAAAACACTATTTTGCGGTACGTCAAAGAATTAGTTTGGATAAAATACATCAGGTAGAATAATTTGAAGAGACATTTGGTTGAAAATACGAAGAGCGGTGAGTGAGGTCAGGTTACCGATACACATATGCCAGTAGCTCTATAATACATTATACGCTTACACATATATATGTGTGTTATGACTATAGTATTTTTCAAACACATATATGTCTGGCAGTTTTTCTTATTCCCGACCAAGCAACTTCCGGCGCTTGAGCATAGAGATAGTTACAGTGTTATTATGTCACCCTGGTCTGTCATTTAGATTCGTTTTTCATTTTTCTTTTATTTTTGTTTTATATTCTTTCATTATTATCTTACATATATGAATATATATATATATATTTTTATTTAGTTTTATTTTGTCTTTTTCTTTTTTTTTTGTTGAGAGCATCCGCTCTCCCATCAGTCCAATGTGGAGAATGTTGACGTGAAGAATAGACAATTCTTGATGAGCGCAATTACTGCGTTCCTTGAATGTTCCCATTTTTGTTTTACTCAGCTGTGTCTGTTGATTTGTTTCTTTCTCTTATTATTCTTTTTTTTTTGTATCGTAATTTTGAATTTATTTTCAGTTTACTTTTTATATTGACACATTTATACCAATGAATATTGGTATAATTTTAGATGGTATAGATATTTAAGAGGCTTTATTTTTGTTTAATGTTAAAAAAAAATATTCTTCCTGTGCGAAGTAGCAAAGTATTTTCTTGCGTGTTTTGATAAAAGAATACTTTGACTCCGTAATATTTATCTCTCGGCTCTTTCACGTCGCGCTCTGAATACATCTCAATGGCTGTAAAGATAGGTATACATTGCATCGCCATATATATGCAGGATTCATTGCAATTATTACTTAATAACTCTGCACTAAATTGATTAATTAATGGCTGCGTCATAGTTAATGATTTTTCGGAGCGGATTCACAAATGTTGATCACGGTGATTGGCCAACTGATACAAATATAAAAAAAATTTGGTGAGTGCAATAGAATTATTTTAATTCAAGTATTAATAGTTATTAATTGCACATTGTAGTCGTGTGAGTTGCGCGAAAAATATAAATTAAAATATAAATGATTTCTTGTTTTCCTTGTGGTTAAAATGTAAGATGAAATTTAGTGAAGAATAGACAGTCACAATGTATTCCTTTGCCTCGATATTAAATTATTACGTAGAGATTTTTAATAATTATATTGACGTTTACCAAGAGAACATTAAATAAAATCTCGGGAAATTGTAATTAAATTGGCGTTTCTTTTTTTTTTATATTTATAGCTGTAATATTGTCGAATGCATATTAATTCATCCAGTATTACCTGAATGTTGAAAGGCCATTGATAATACTCCTTTCTCTCTTAATAAATATTTGGGAAAATATTTATTCAATACTCATCAATGTAGGTATAATAAATCCAAATGCAAGAAAAAAACAAAGTATATTAAAATGAAAAATGAACCAATAATTTTTAATTTTTCAATAATGCAGCAATTCCGAATATTTTATCCACTTTATTTCCAATTATTTTTTTGTTTCTCACAATTTTATTCATATCTCGGTTTGTATCCTTCAATTTGTTCAATATACTCTCCCTGGTGCATCCACCCTCGGCAACATTTTTCCCATGTGATTTGCATATACTGCAACGATAGAGTGAGACAGAGGTGAGAGGGATGAAGGTGCATAAAGACATGGCTAGCAAAATTTCTGGCGCATGAGTTAAAAGAGGAGTATAAAAGAAAGGAAGGAATGTTTTTGAAGCCTTGGGCGGTATCTTTCTGCTAAACACAGGTTATCCAAAAATTTCTCTTTCGTATATCTCTCATTATATATCCATCGTATATATACATACAAATGTACATATTCACATATATATATATACACACACACACACAGATATATATATATATATAAAGGTATGTAGGTATATGCACTTGGACAACAAACGAATTTACATTTAATTTTTCATCAATTCGATATTCGTGTTATAGATACATGTATACGTTACGAAAATCATGTTTGAAAAATTCACACATATGTTGTATTATATGTGTACACATATAGATGTATATATCCGGTGAATTATATATGTATATATATATGATGAAACATATGGACGTTTATAATCGCGAAAATAAAGCGCATATGCAAACGAGTCTAAAATATGCATCAATAATAAACTCTTATCTTCTTTATTTCTCTTTCTCATGGTATAAAATCGTGTGGTGCAGTTGATTATTATTAATTTTTGGCTTTCGCAAAATAATTCCTAAGCCCTGTGATTTGATGCGTTGAAAAAAAAAATTACCATGAACTTGAGATGTGTAGCATGCCAGTCAACTATAATAAATTGGAAATGAAAAAAAAAAGCAACAACAACAAAAAATTGCCAAATAATATAAAAAACAATTTTGATTTTTCGATAATTTGATGTTTTAAACACTGTGATAAATATTTGCAATAGTACTGAGTATATAAATGTTTTGCTGTTAAAAAACTCAATTATAATCGTATATGTCCACATGTATGCAATATCTAAATTCTATAGAGTATTTGAAATAGTAACATGCAAGAAAAAAAAATAATAATTCGCGCAAATGTATAGATGTAGATGAATTTATGTTGTGACAAATTTTTCAATGCTGATATGCGCGTGTATCAAGTGACTTACATGACTAGAGTGTTATAGAATGAATACATATATGTATTTGTACCCAACATTGGTACACTATACACTGCGTCTGCTCACCGGCGTATCATTACCCCGCCCAGTGGCTAGCTCGGAAGATTACACGTCTGCGGTAAACCTGAAGCCGCGCAGTTCAATTCTGATGCCAAGTTGAATTGGTAAGAGCCACACATGTATAATACACATGTATATATACACACGGGTTTTTGCCGCACCTCACTACTACAATATATTATACTCGATCAATTTATTGTGATTAACATTGGTGAGATAATTCTTTGGTTTGCGAATTATATATGAAAATATATCGCAAGTCCATTGACTTCGTCAACTTGATAATATTATTTATATTATTATAATAAATATATATATTTGTATCTATCAAGTTAGTACGTTGTGTATAGGTATAGAGTGTCCTTCTTCACTTGTCATATGTGGTAGAGTGCAAAAAAAATTTATTGGATTGACAGAATATCCAGGACGGTTTTTGCGGTTGTAATGTGATAAAAGTGGTTGGTGCCGATGCGGAAACATAATTTAATAAAAAAATTGTGGATTGGATGATATTAACGGGGAAACGCCATCTGATGTTAATATTTAAAACATATTTCTTCGTCTTTTTATAAATATTTAAATTAAGTTTTGAATAGATATTGAGTAATTTAAATATAATTGTTGTATGTTTAGCTCTATTGTATACTGTATGGGGTTTTGTTTTTGTATTGTTGGCTATATTTTAATTAGTCATTGCGGTGAGGAAGTGTGGGCATCCCATAAAATGGGAGAATTTGAAAGAGAAGAGTAAATCGGTGACCAATAAAACGTACTACAGTGTAATATATTTGTTGTGTTTTTATTTCTTTTTTTTTTTCATTTTATTTTTAATGTATGTATCACACCTACTTTTCGTATCGTCCAAATTCGTCATTTAAATATCCGCACTCAACTATATGCAAAACCTGAATTGACCCATTAGCACTAATGAGGGAATCCAAAGTCAATTAACGCCAATAATATGAGATCGATAGTATAGATGTATATATGTGTATAAGTATGTATGTTGTTTTAGGGATTCGATGAATATTCAAACTTAATTTTCAGCAGTCATTGACTCACGATTTTACACCTGAACCATCCTCAGTATTCCGCCCATTCGTTCCCCTTTTCTTTTTTTCTCAATTCGCATCGTAAATTAATCCAACAGACAGAGTTCTCTTACATGACACCAACCAGAAAATGAAAAAATAAAAATTCCACTAGCATTATTCAATGTGAAATAGCGGAAAAACAAAAAAATTTAATTACATATAAAATTTGTGGCAATGTTGGGACCTCTCTATACAAACAAATACATGTATATGCATATACATCGCATGCATATGCAGTGTTTCACATTAATTAAACCATACCCATAAACCAACTGTCCAATTGCATATTCAGTATTTTGGGTTTACTAATTTGTAAATAAAATATAATTATTTCTATTACAATTTTGCCCTACGATATTTCATTTAACAGAATAATTAGTGCTATACAGCATTTTATCAAATAGTAGATAGTATTAAAACCGAATAATCTCAAGATTTTCGAAAAAAAAAAAATAATAAAAATGAAAATGAATATGTTTTGCATAGATAAAGATAAAAATAATTTCTTGACTTAACATCTAGCGATTGGCCTTTTTTCAGTAATGAGTGGCTGAATTTTTATAAAATAGTTTACATATATATATTTTATCCAATGATTGGTTCTCCATTTTCTCCATCACGCGATTATTAAATGGATAAAGATCGTGCGACAGTTGAACAATGATAAGCTCGGGCAGCAGAATGAAAGAGAGGAAGAAAAATACGTATGGAAGAGTGGCTTGATCGTGAGTTCGCCACGCGAGCTACTGTATCCATTGATATATATATATGTATATACACACACACACACACACACACACAAACACACACACACTCATTCATACACAGTCTACCTATTTATCAAGAGCTTTATGTATGTAGTAGCGGCGATTAGGCTAAATAAATCGGTGGTGGATCAAACACGAGCTCGCGCGTTGGATACGATGTAACCTCCGATGGTTGGTCAATTTACGGGGGCGTTGCCGGTTTTGCACTTTGAGATATAACTTGAGATCGTGTATGCTTCTTTATGTTCCCATTTTACTTGGGATTTTTTTTTTTTTCATCCACTATTTTTATTAGGTACTATTTTTACATTATTCTACAGAATTTTTTTGTGATCATGTGAATAAAGCTTCAACGAGTGAGGCGATAAGTTGGTGGGTAAGGGTAGGAGAGAGCGAGAGAGAGAGAATACTCATGGAAATAATCGCCTAATGTTACTTAATATCCACTATACGTTGTGCTTACTTCGACGGCCTTATCGGCGAGAGTTTAGGCGTGTCGGCTTGCTCTTAGCCACGTGCTCCTTATCGACTCAATAATTTTCATACAATTTTTTTTTCCACTTTTACTTTTTTTTTCAAATTTTTTCTTTTTTACTTTTTTATTGTTGCAATTATTATTATTAGTATTATTATTATTATTTCGTGTAACTTATCGGGTGAATTTTTTTGTTCGACAGGAATTTTGCTCAATTTTTTATCAATAAATTTATCGTGATTTTGTGGAAAAATGAAAGAGAAAATATAATTGTTTTTTTCTTCTATTTTTCTATGATAAATGTTTTTCGTTGAATCGCTCTGTTGTGATTACACTAGTATCTCTATAACTATATATAATCGTCAAATTACCCCCTCTCTTTGTTCGGTATATGTGTATATATATATATGTTTTAATATTCGTTTATACGCGCGCATATCCCCAGTAAAAATTTTTCATCCTGGTATAAATCTGATTTTAATGAACGCCGTTACGTTTTATATACTATACGCGCACATCGAATTATAATCTGGACGATTAATCTCACGTATATCTGTATAAGCAGGTATATATATGTATGTGTATGCGTTTGTGTATATATAGACACGTGAAAACGCCATGCCGTGGCATATAAATGATAATTCGCGCGCGCATCCCATCCACATGTGCATATATACTTGCAAGTGTATAATATAAATATATATATATTGCCATTTTGCAAGTTATACATTCGGGGCCATTGCTGAGACCTCGATATAATGATGCGCCACACAAACACACACACACTCACACATATATACACATATGCTCGCAGTATACTTGAAATATATAATGGGAATAATAAATATGAAATAATGAATGAAATGTAAGAAAAATTGAAATCTTTTCATAAGTGAATTGTAAAATTTTTGTTTGTGGTATACAAACTTTTTTTCTTTTCTTTATAACAATAGTTTTTTAATACACCCATTGTGTATTTAGTGTTTTTTGTATAGTTAAAATAGCAACAATTGTACAATATGTCAAAAACGTAATTGCAAATAATATCACGGTTATTTTTTCCGTTGTAAAAGTTTAAATGAAGCGAAAAATAAATACAATATATTTGTTTTTCATTTTTATCAAATGTATGAAAAGATATATATATAAATTGATGTGGTAATGCCATTGGCTTGATTAATTTACATTTCAGTGCTGAAGTAAGCGCCCTCGTGACAGCTGAATTCTTCTCATTAGTTAACTTCAATTCTCCTTTATGGAAAAATAAATTTTTTCATCAACATTAAATGTACATTCTATATTGTTATCTATATATATATATATATATATATATATATATATATGTACACACTTTAACGCACAATTTCCCTTGAGAATTGATGTATATATATATATATATATATATACATTCAGTTATATAAGAAAAAGAGACATCGCAGAAGTAACGAACCGAATTACAGCCGCGCCCAAGTTGCCGGAAAAACGCATGCAATAATAATGATTCTTTCACCATATACACGAAAATATAAAATCATTATTGTTTAGAATCGCATTTTCCACATCAATATAAGAATATTTATATAGATATTTAATAAACAAAACTAATTCATGAGGTGAACCGATTAATGTTTATATAAAAAATCTAACGGAATTTTGTTTCATCAAAAACTCGTTATAAAATTCCCAGAAATAATGACGTTGACTCCAGCCCACTTTTTTTTTGTTTTTTTCTTTCCTTTTTTCTCCCTTTCCGATAAACATATACACGAATAAATAAAACACACATATATACATGTATATAGATGCAATTAAATTAATTTTGATATTATTTAGTGTATATGGTGAATAAAATGATTTTTATTTTATTGAAATAAATAAATTGGTAGTGAGCAATCGTAATTGCAAATTAGTATTATATTTATTGAGAGCGAGTGGACTCGTCCTCCCACGTGAGTCCATCGAGTAAATGATCCACATGTATGTTCATTTATATATATATGGTGTATGTGATGATAAACTGAAGAAACTGGTCCGGTAATCTGTTTGGTCTCAGAAAGCAAAAGTCTGCAAGTAGATAATGACGTTGTAATTACGGCTAACAGTATGTTATATATATGTATATTTATATATTTATGATATATATACACTATTATACTGCAATCATAGAAATATACATATTAAAAAAGCACCACAAATTATACATATATACTACGGATTTTAAAGTTATGCAAATAAATTGCAAATCACATTTATTAATAATTTCATAAGTGGTTGACTGCTTTTCAATTACTTAAATTTGAACAAAATCAATTCAGCTGATAAATATAAATGAACATTAATAGCAATATGACAATCGAATATTATATTTTTCATCAATTGTGTCTATAAATTTGTTTAATAATTCAATTATTTATCGTTTCCAAACTGCTCATTGGAATAACAATCAATGAAAAAAATCATCAATATAATTTTTATTGAAATACAAATGGAATACTAGCAACCAAATTGTATTTGATTGTACCAGATACAATTAAAATTGCTACAACACCGCAACAATATATTTATAGTAACATGTTTCATTACAGATAAATTCTTTCGCTGTCACTTATGAATTAAAAAAAATATGCAAGATAGAAGAAAAGAAAAAGAGAAAAAAATTTCAAGTCAATTTATTGCATCAGAACTTTTCCACAATTTTTTCTTTTCTACAAATAAAAAAACAATTATTTCCACCCTTGTCTTACATCTATATATATATATTTCACTTCCCTCTATATCCATATTAGATATGTATATATAGTGAACATAGTAGCAAATGGTTTGCCAACGAGAATGAAGGTAAATGGTTTAGGGGTGCGTAGTACAGACTGGTACTAGTCACGGGGGTTGATATCACAGGGACCAACCCCGTATCAGCATTTGATATACAGCTCATGACTCCCCTCGTCCTCATACATACAACTATCTACATATAAACACATACAAACACAAACCTACTTCATACACAAGCGAATGTATCCCATTTTATTTTTTTTTTCTTTCCTTTTCATTTATTTTTTCTCCCTCATTATTTTTCTTCTTATTTCGCAAACATTTACCAAGTTTAATCCAACGCGGATAAAGTACAAGAAGTATTCATGTACACCTGCCTACATACACATATATATATATATACATATACCTACAGCTATACATACGTATATATATGTATGTTTATAAGAATGTAATCCATAAAAAAAATTATCCTGCTACTCGGTAAAATGATGCATAAAAAATAATCTTGACAGTCGTTATGTCCATTTTTGATTTATTTCTGCTATCGATCCACTTCCGCTTGCTTCAATTTCACTCTCTCTCTCTCTCTCTCTCTCTGTCCTCCTGGATATTGCTCCCCTTCTTTATATACAATACATGATGAT
>CAJUYH010004008.1:0-28792 GCA_910591685.1 Galerucella tenella | reverse complement strand
GAGAGAGAGAGAGAGATAGTTGTGAGGCGACATCAAGAGGAGAAGAGAGAGTTGAGATACTCTCCCTGGGACTTAGTCGACGACTGTCCGCTAGTTTGTGCGGATTGACGCGCGACAACTTGAGAAACGATTGAGAAGTAAATAGTGTATTAGAATATAACAGTATACATACACATAGTGGACATTATTTATTTCAAAACAGTTAATAATTTCTATATGTCCAATGACAATATATTTTAGACTTGATAGTTCATTTTTTTCATTGAAATAATTGTACCGAGTGAATGTCAAAGTTTTTGTGAAGTGATATTGATTATTGTGGATATCTGTATATTTATTATTATTTTTACTATTATTATTACTATTATTATTGTTAGCTGTAGTAGAAGTAGTAGTAGTAATACTACCGTTACAATTCCGATTATTATTGTAATTATATTATTTTTTCTGTGAGAGAAAAAAAGTATGAATGATATGACAATGAAAGTTCGTGAATTTTTTTTTGTGAATTATTGAATTGTTGGAGGAGATCTGGCCAGCGTCACGATTCAACGGCCGTCGATAAGCAGTGTCACGCTGCCGACTGTAAGAGAGGTAAGAAAATCTCATTATAAATATACATATGTATTTACAATTAAAATTCACGATAAATACACGGAAAATTCAATCCCTTTAAATTCATTCGAATTTTTTAATAAACCTATAAATATGATAAGGGTCAATAAATATTCATCACTTATTCAAATATTCAATGGGTAAATTAATTCATGAAACATATGCGTGTGTGAAGTAATAAATAAAAAATGAAAAAAATTTACTTTTACCATATATTCCAAATATAGACAATATGTATAATAAATCTGATAAAGAGTCTTAAATGGCTGAAACGATTCATAAACGAGACGGTTGAAGCGGAGCGGTATAATGAAAAAAAGAGCGGGACAAAATGTATATATGTGTGTGCAAAAAAAAAAGAGTTGAGAAAGAAATAATGGCGAGAGAGATACGTTGCGTGCCGAAACTCGTTCGTTCAAAAGTAGAGGTCGCACGAAAGAAACGTATCATCGTGCGTGAGCAAGGATATATATATATATATATATATCTGCAGGCCCCTGAAGCCATGCATCCGAAACCCGCGTGTTGCACTTGAACTCGCGCATCGAGACCGCAAACATGCATACGACGACTCTCTTGTTTTTTTTTTTTTTTTCTTTATTTTTATTGTCCTGGTCTTTTCCACACTCACTCCCTATTCATTCTCTCTTACACCCTTATAATATTACCACCCGTTGTTGTACATGCTACAACACTCGCAAAGTGAATTTTTTATTGTTATAACATTGTTAAGGTCAATTTAACACTTTCACATTGTTCCATTTTTCACTATTTGTATTTAAAAGTATAAACTTCGAATTTCCTATGTTTGACCTGATTTCATGTCATTTTTCAACGGGTTAATATCATAATTTGTATTGTTTTGAGTCACTATTCGATTACTAACAGTTTTTCCGTCCATTGTTTATAAAAATTAATGGAATAGCATCGGAAATATTTTTGCCATAAAAGTTGTAGCAATTGATGTTTGTACTGCGTGAAAATTTTATAAGGTAAAATTTGAAATGCCATGAGATAATTTCATATGTTAATACTACGACATTTTAAAAGGTAAAATAACGAAATGAATATAAAAGTAATATTCAGAATATATTTGTGTTCTATTGGAGGATGGGAATTGACATCCAAAAAAAAAAAAAAAAGAAACAGTGCTACTATATGAAATTTTACACAAGAGAGACATTAAAGATTTGAGACCGTATATTTCTTATTATGTACTGCATTGAACATTTGATTGACATTGCTTATGAGAAACCTCTTTTTCATATCTGAGTTTCACCATTGTAATTAAAAAATTGCTCACAGCCACTCACCAACATTTAATTATATAAAAATTGTCTCATAATTGACAATTTATTACGATATTCCACAATTTAATATTATTTCCATTGCCTCGAATAGTTTCAAACAAAAGAACTGAGACATAAAAAAATAAAAACTCAATAGACAACTATTTCTCTTTCTAATATTATAATATAATTCAATTAATAATTAATATCAATACATTCTGAACAGTTATATTCTGCATCAAAACTTTTTTTTTTATTCATACATAAAGAATAAAAGAAAAGAAATTTTTTTTTATATCTATATTTACAAATATATAAATCACTCAATAAAATTAGTCAAGGATATGAAAAGATGTGACTCGCAAATATATATTAGTACACATAATAAGGTACATATACATACGCAGCTGCGTTGCGGGAGCTCGTGCCACACTCTGGATCATCTCTTATATATATATATAGAGAAATCCTTCTTGAATATCTGTGGATTCATGTGCATTTATCCGTTAGCTTGTCGATGATTCGTGTACAGCTATCTCAAGCGTTAGCTCAGTAACCATCAGCAATATTACACGTGGGCGAGTGAATAAACGAAATAAATATCTACATAGAATAGCGCAGGATAAGAGAGAAAGATAGAGCAAATAAGCGGGAAAGACGGAAGAGGATTCAAGAGATGGGCAAGAAGCGCCGGGTGCCCCGAAAGATTACGGCAGCGCGGTAGCACGTGCCCCATTCAGCAAAAAAAGAAATCCTCTGAGGGCATATACATATATATGTGGATGTATAGATGGAGCCCGTCGCACCCTCGTAACCTAAACCTCTACTCCTCTATCCGAGATCCGTGACGAAGCGCTTGGTTTCCTTTTGTGCGTTCAATATATATATATATATATATATATATATATATACTTCTTTTTTATCTTTTTATTATATTCTTTTTCTATCTCCCGTCTTTTTTCTTTTTTCTTCATTCACTTTGGTTTCTCTCACTCTCGCTGTATCGTTTTCGTTTTTGGTTATTATTATATTACACATCAAGACGTTATATAATGTCCATATATATACATACTGTGTGTGTGTGTGTGTGTGTGTGTATGTGTGGGTTGTGTGTCGAGGAGGGCCTTGTCATCACTACAAACAGTCCCTGAAGTAGTCGAGGACACCAGTAGGATCTCCGCACGTGCGCGAATTTTTGTAAATTAATATGAAAAAAAAAATAAAAAATAAAAATAAATTTAATGTAATTCAACTTCTGGCGCTGAATTTTTTTTTCTATTGCAGAGAATATTTTACAATTTATATTTATTATATATTTTGAAATTGTTATGTTATTCAATGTAATACAGTTTGATATTGCGCGTATACAATAAAAGTTTCTTGGATTTCATGTTAAAAATTTTTCATGCGGTGTCAATAAGTATCCGCAGTTTATACTCATGTTCCTTTGTCGAACAAGCTAATAAGAGTGAATTTGTCAATGGAACAATTGCGTAACATAAATCTGAGTGCGCGAGGGCGAGAACCCCATACATGAACATATATATAAATGAACACACGCCTTCTTCCTATATAAACACAATAGAATATATACAAGATGATGTAGCGGGTGGCATTTCGACTTTTCTGTATTTTATTATTGCGGATCGTTACACGCTTTTTCATCTCAACAAATGAATGACCACCCGCCACTGGTGTTTGGTCTCTTTAGCAAATGGATAATGGCTCATGGGTTCTTGTGCACGCCCGACAACCCATAGGCCGCTACCACTCATTGTTATATATATATATATATATATATATATTGTTTGTCTAAAAGACGTTCTGGCTCCTTACATCTATGCAGCAGTCGTAAAAATGCAAGAGGGGCGATAACTTTTGTAGGTGTCGAACCATCAAACTGTAAAATTACTGTTACACATTTTCATTGAAAACATTTTATTTATTCGTTTCGGTATTTATATCCGAAGCATTTGTTTTTTTACATTATCAAATATATTTGCAATGACTAATATATAAATTCTAGAAACGACCGCATTATTTTACTAGTTTCACAATGACTTTTATAATTAAACAATCCCCACTCAAGATAAGAGCGCCCTTTTTCACACAATCTTAATGCTCCGGCAACACTCAGTTCTCTCATTCACATTAAATGCATATACACTCAATCCGATAACAGTTTGTGATTATAAAAAAAAATAAAATCTCGATATAGTTTTGTTTATAGAAAGAGAAAAAAAAAAACGAAAAAATTTACGTTAATTCCGGGGGTGAATTAAACTCCCGCTCGTTTGCTTTCATTTTTTCTTTATTCATTCATATATAACGGTCGCAGGGTCGTCCGCACTGCAGAGGGCGACAAAGGTATGTATATATATATATATATATACAGAGCCGTTATGAACGAGAAGGGACGTGAATCTTTATATAAGATCTACCTGGACGTTTCTCCCTATCATCTCTTTTTTTTTGTCTTCGTCTTCCTCAACAACAGCTTTAGCAGCAGGAACAGAAAAGTTTATACACCCCTGACGCCGAGGCTGGTGAGTGTGGTTTTGTAGCTTAGTGTTTTTTTTTCTTTCTCCAATTTCTTTTGTCTCGATCATGTATGTATGATCAATCCTCACACGAGGTGTCGAGTGCTGTTGTCTATATATGTAGGATACATATAGCATGGCCCTACAAAATTCAAGTGTACTGATTTATTTCAATATATATATAACTTCAATTCAATTTTATCTACTCAATTTATTTATATATATATATATTTATTATCAGTCTTTTACATCTGAAGTATCTGAACTTTCAGCAATTTAAAAATAAAAATGCGAGTAAAAATAATTTAAAAATATAAATGGAATAATTTTTTGTTTCAAGTATATTCACTTCGTTTAATGTATTTGAATCATATACGCATAGCGGTGCACCTTCCACCTTCCTCTTTTTTTTTCTGTCTCTTTGCATTTTTTTTTTTTATCCCCCTTTTTGGTTACCCGCCCCCGTGTTTTGTCGATATCGACGGAGATTTAATGGCTGACAAGAGTCCAACGCAAGAGCAATGTTCCTTCTTCATCAATAATTGCGAGAAAAGTGGGGTGTAAACAACATTCTATTTCTCTCCTTATCTTATATATATATATATTCACTTACAGCCTTGTCTAGTTTGCACTTAAGTAACTCTCAAGTACGCGCTGACGATCAATTGGTTTTAAACCAGAGCCAATCGTTCGTTTTCACATCAACGGGTGCCACTATCGCTACTTGATTTGTCCGTGAGTGACACTCACACATATATATATATATATATATATATATATTTATTGATATACACTCACGTGGGTGTCAACGTATAGATAAGCGCGAATAGCGAAACGTTTTATGTCTCTGCATTACGGAGACTGCTCAATGCATTTACTGATTTATTATTCATCATTGCAATATTTTATTTTTTGTTTTTTCTACTACTAAACTTTTTTATTGACTAACGAAGATCTTCAATTTTTATTTAACTAAGGACTCTTCGATAAAAAATATGAGCATTCAGCTATTAACGGAAGTACTATCAATTTTGGTACACCTTGTACATATATATATATGTATATTTATATAGCTGAAGGAGAGACGCGGCGCCGGCGTCTCGAGGTCGCGCAGCAAATGCACAAGTGGGGGAAAATCCTAATGAGCTACTCGTTCTGCCTTCCATTCAGTATATATATATGTATATATATATATATATATACGGGTATGCGCGCACGGCCAAGTAAACGAGCAGGTGCCTTTGGTATGTGCCCCGCCTACGCTTTCCACTTGCCAGCATCGCCACTCACTCTCTTATTTTTCCCCACTTTTTTCATCTTCTTCGTCCCATCTCTTCTTCTTCTTCTTCTTCTTTTTTGTGTTCGTCGCCGTTGCATCAATTCCTTCGTCGTTTTTCTTCAACGTTTTTATTTCTTGATGCATATATTCGTAGGTATAGTCTTAACGATCGTAAATTTACTTGCAACCTCCATTCGACACGCCGGCACAATCAAACAACCGCATATTATCACCATCGTTTCTTCCACAAAGTAAATAACAGAAATGAAAGACAAAAAGGACAAAAAAATTGAGTAAACTTTATTCGCGTTTTTCTACCATATTCTTATACTTATTACTATAATTGTTAGAAAAGGTTAATTATTATTGTTTATGATTTATTTTTTATTCATTTTGAAATAGTGATTCAAGATAATTTGAAATTGAACTCAAGTTATTTATTTTATGAATAGGTATATATATCTATACATATATTACGTATACAAGTATTCCTTCCCAGAAAACTCACCGGAATGGCAAAATATGCAATATACCATTTCCTTGTGGTATTTTTTTTTACCACGTTCTCTTCGTCTTTATTTGCTTTATTATTTTTTATTATTATTCTTATTATTATTATCACTATATATTTTTTTTTTCTATTTTTTGTGTCTTTTCTTTGCACTAACGTATTAGTGCAAAGGACGGCCGACGACTTGTGCTCACAAGAGACACAAACAAATGACGAGAAGGAAAAGAGAGAAGCAAGGCAATGGCGGATTAGGAGGGAAGAAAAAAATAAATAAAAAAAATGACACACGCGCTCTCTCGTGTTGAGATTTAAAGTAAACACAGCGGCACGTAGGCGGTTTTCTACGTGCGCATAGTACGTCAAGTCGTAAATTGAAATTGCTCACGTACATTTGCTTTGGCTCGGTAACCTCTTCTTTCATATGTTCATATACATATATATATATATATGTATATGTATATATGTATTTAATCTGTCTCGCTTGTTCTTCTGGTTTCTCCTGCACTATCTCATCTCTTCTTCATCCAAGCCTATCTTTAAGAAGTCTATAACTGTTCTTGGAAAAAATAATATATTCTTGAGTTTACACTCTCGAACATATATCCTTGAGAAGGTCTCGGAAGGTCGTCGAGTATTATCGATCAGGGTCACTGGACTTGTCCTGCACATCTTCATGAAGAAAATAATAATGAAAGAGAAGAAGAAAAAAAAATAAAAATGAGAAAAAAAACACTGACATATATATGATTGATCGATGAAAACTCGACAAATATTATAGCATGTAACTCTGGCAGATGCAGTTAAAACCCCCTGCATAAGAAATATATATTATATGTAAGGAATGAGGGCGGTTGCAGGGAGGGTGTATAGCACGTGGTAATGTAGGTATATAAGATCAAACAGCTGGATCATCTCGGGCGTGTGGCGCGCGCGCCTTCGGGCGAATAAGGACCTCTTTTCTTGCGTTTCTAATCCAGGTGCAGATTTCCTTCAGGAACTCCTATGATATATGTATATTTAATATATATAAATATCGATGAAGATGTGGGAAGAGAAAGCGGGCGGACATGTGACAAGTCGTTGTCTTAATTTACACATAGTGAAATAAATAAGAGGCAAAAAAAAAATGACGATGTGATTAAAATTGTTCTTACCGTGGACTTTTGTTTGACCCTTTATCAAACAAAAGTCCACGGTATTTTTTCCTATCAATAACAATTTCATTGCCTAAGATGAAATAGCATTCATGTCCTGCTCATCCTAATATCAAAAATCATATAAGTGTATAAATATATTGTTATTCATTCCTTGCATTTCAAATGATGCATCTTCAGATTTTTATTTATCAATTGATATTAAACAAATAAATGGAAAACAATATTATGAATATTATTACCATAATCACCATCATCCTATCTTTATATCAAAGATAATAATTTATCAATAGCTGAAATAATTTTCTTACACGATAGATAAGCGTTAATAATTTTCCCATTGCATTTTTACGTGAACTTCAATTCCAATGACGATAATCACCACGATGCTTACAGATCATGTGATGAAATTAAATGTACTTATAATAAATTTGATACACATATATATTTATAATAATAAGATAGAGAAGGGATATCGGAATTTTTATATTTATATTTGGTTAATATAAGTATTATTAAATGTCGTGAGGATGTCAAGGTAAAAACATTTTGAAAGTGGCTGTTAAAGGGCATTGATTTACTTATTAGGGATAAGACGAGATTATTATAAATATATGTACTCATAGACTATCCCATTAAATCTAATGATCGTGACGATATATATATAGATAGGATAATTGTTTTAATATAAATTATGAATGGATTTATATTGTTACGAAGATGGGTTGATTGTTAGACCCACGTATATTATCATTATAATTTTTTTTCCTCCTTTTCTTTTCTCATTTCTTCATATATAATTATCATCGCACGCGGTGTATTGTGAGCGTCTGTTGCACATTGAATTATAAGTCACGTGTGAGAGATATTGACACACATCACTATACATACATTGTCTTGAAATGACGTGTCGTTGCTTTGAGTACAGCGAACTCGTGGGATCCTATCTATATATAGAGATACAAATTAATTTAGCATTATAATTTAAACACTTCATATATAGAATGCGTACAGAATTATCTAAATGAAACGAAAAAAAGGAATTGCTTGTATGTGTTGGGATGGTTGAAATCACTGTATGTTACATAGCTGACGAATTTTTATTCTCTTTCATAATGAAATTTTTATGCATATCAAATATTATTATTTGTTTCTCGACAATTTCTTTGTCTTGTACAAATTTAAATAAGGCATCAATGCGCACTTGCAAATAATTCAGCGTGTACACGTGTTGACTAAGTGGAGTTGGCAAAGTTTATGGTGAAAGGGCCATGATGACGAATGAGATGGATAGAGTATACAAAAAATATATATATATATATATGAATAATATATGCAGAAAGCATAGAAATAAAAACTTGGTATAAATATTAACTTTCACTTTGTACATAAATGAGAATATTTTTGAAAATATACAGGGTGTAATGAAAGCTAAGGGAACTCCGTTATGATATATGGATTTATTCTCTTTATAAATAATGAGTTATATTCTATTATATTGCTATAAATGTGATTTTACGAGAGTCGCTTTGGTTGTAGTCAACATTTAATTATAAAATGTCATTGTCAGTGTATTATATACTGTTTGAAAAATTTAATTATCACAAATGCACTCAGTGATGTTTTTCAATTCGAGGATTTTTGTATTTATTAATAAAAATATGACAGTAGCCATTTCATTGAAACATATTCAAGTTATCTGGCAGACTATTAACATTAAAATTCCGACAATTTCCACAAGTGAGATAGATGAAACAACTGCAACAGTTTGACATAAACAGCATACTCACGTAAAAGTTCGCCCCACAAATTTAATTATTTTGTCATTATTATAACATCGCGACAGAGCCTGCCCAATATATTTCTCTCACATATCGCTATTATCTGAAACACAATCAATTATTAAAAATGAATGAGTGCACAGAAGTGCAATATATAACAGGACAAAAGAATTAATAGAACGAATGAAAAATAGTGGCGGTTATAGGTGGGGAGAAAGAGAAACGGTGTGTTGAGGGGCGTGGCCGTGAATACACCGGTAGAGCGAAGAGCGAACCGGGTCGGTGTTGGTGCGCCCACCTCGTGCTTACTGATCTCCGTGAGGCCGCTCGACAACATGTCCCTCCCTCACCCCGATCCAACGTTAACTAAACTCCACGAGTAAAGTAAGAGTAGAGGTGGTCGTAACGGTGGCGCGATATATAGTGGGGAGATATCGTGGCTGAATTGAACGCAACTAAACTGAAAGTACGCAACACTCAATGTGTGTATGTATATATGTATATGTGTATATATATTTAATGAACACACACGAGAATATCCCTCGTGCGTTTTCCCCTATATACGAGTTTTGTTGGGTGTCCGTGGCCGTACACATGAGGAGACAGTGTGTATAGCATATATAATGTGGCGGTAAAAGGGGGTTCCGCTTATGTCGTGTGGGACGACAACGCCGCCGCCGTTGTATCGCACACTCTGGTGTACATACACATATTCCTACATCGCCGCTGACTCGACTGGCAACGGTTGACACGTGGTGGGGTAGCGAAGTGGGGGATGCCACCAAACGAGCGAGAGAAAGAGAGAGAGAAGGAGATAGATTCTCGTCTGAGGGAAGCCGAGTGTGCCCGAAGGTGAAACTCTCAAACCACCCGCCGACTATTCCGGGCCGAGCAGTCGGCGCAAGGCTGCGCTACTGGAGAGACGAGAGTTTTGTTGTTGCGTGTCTATATAAACACGTAACGTATTGTTTCATTCAATTAAATATACTGTATATTATTTACAAACATGAGCATAAATATTAATATATATATATGGATATATATATAATTCTTTCCTTGTTTGTTTATTTGTTTTGTTTCTTTAAGCCGTTTGAGACTATACGAATATTTGTTCAATTGAACTTGTGAAGAGAACAGTGAAGGAAACGAGTATGTGAAAATAAATGAATAAATAAATAAATAAATGAATGATTGATTGATTGATGCCTCGCGAACGTGGGTGTCATTTGAACTGAATTATTATTTGGCATCGCTTCTTAAATTGGCTCAAAGGAATATATATATATTTTATATATATTATTTTGGTTATTGTGATGGGATTATTGTATTTTGAATTATGGACACAGTTTGGTATTAGTGTTGTTGGACTGTAAGTTCGTCAACGCAATTCTGAATCTACTGAAATTTATTAACATTTCTTGGAATTATATATGTATATAGACATATATATACTTAGTATATTGTTTGTGCGAACATGACAAATCATCAATGGCTATTTTTTGATTGTGATGATAATATGGAAATGTTGATATTGTGAATGATATCAACACACGACTATAACACGACACACAGTGGAGGATTTCTATTGGAAAATTCAGCCGCCCAGTGTAGGTGCAATCGAGTGAATAATTTTCGTTTTCTTCTCATTATTTCATTATCTTTTCTTCGTTTTATTTTTCTCGCGTGTGAATACAGTCATTTTGAAAGATGCCGGCATCTTGGAACAAATAATATTAATGTTTATCAATTAACTTGTAGTGAGAAGCAGTTCATTTTGCCACATATGAATAAATATATATATGCACATTTTTGTATATATTAATACTTTTTCAATTCACCGTCCTCATCAGCCTCGTCAAGGTGTTCTCTTTGCTGTGATAAAGAGAAATACATAAATATATACATGATTATATATATTACAAGTGTGCGGTTCTTTTGGACTCTTTAGTGACAGAAAACCAACCGAAAATAATAATAATAATGAAGTGGATAAAAAATATATATATAACGAAATAAAAAATAAAAAGAGAAAAGAAGACAAAAGCAAAGAAGTGACGACGGGGTACTGTTGTAATTTTATATGAGTGTGAGGCTGAATTAATCACGCACGTTGGATGCTACTCACGAGCACGAGCCACTGACAAATTTTATCGGGTAAGACAATGATGAAAATTCAATAACTTATTTTGAGTAAATGCTATCATCAAGGCATTGGCTAATTACCGCCTACAAATACAGTATAGGTCATTTATCACAATATATACACAATTATTTTTCCACACCACATTATTTCGATTTCTCGAATGATATAGAAACTATTGACGATAATAGAAGTAAAACGCCGTAACTGTTCAATTAAAATCCTATTAAAAAAATTGATCAATCAAAATGATAATAATTTCTCACTGTTTTGTATCTTGTAGATTTAATTTTTGAGCGTTTACTTTAAAAACGTCGAGGATTTTTTATTCCGGTCATTGGGACATGATCGCTCGATAATTGTCCGCACATACACACAGGCATAAACACGCACCCTTTCATACATACATTTATTCATACAGAAGAGGGTTGTTAGGTCACGTGCATTGTGCTTCGGGCTCCCCTTTTCTATTTTATATACATATATATATATATATATGTATGTATACACATGTACCCTTGAGATAGTTACATATGAGGTGGATCGCGGGTGAGATATAGCGCAACGTTATATAGAGAGTGGACCCTGCAAAATCATCGAAGCGTCGCGGCGCTAAGCGACGGAAGTGGAGCGAACCAGTTTTGCTTTATATCGTGTTATATTAGAGACACAAGAGTTTTGTGCGAGTGTGACACAGCGATTAGATGCTGAAGCGAATGAAGAAAATAGCCCCTTTCGTATGTATATATACATTATGTACTTTCAAACAACCGCGTAAACCATACACATAATATATATATATATATATATATATATATATACGTAACTATATGAGTTGAGTGATTTCCATAGGCATTGGTGCTTTTATATTGTACGCGTATACTTTCACGCTTCGCGGACACGACGCGTGCCGAGCGTGACGCTCGGGTTCGCCTTTTAACCCTTTGACACATACGTATATACGAGTATACACACCTGTACCGAGATATTGTACTTATTCTCAAAATACACGGTATTATTATTAAAATTTCAGTCCTTTTTTTTTTCTTTTCGTCGTTTATTTGAATATTTTTTCGTTTCACATTTGTGCAATATTGCACAAATGTGAAACTTCCCGATTATAAAAATCGGTGTCAAACAAAAAACGTTTATTTTCATTATTGTTTTTCTCCTCTCTCTTTCAATTTCATGACACGCGCAATCTCGTAAAATGACGACAGGACAACATATAGCGCGAGCGATCGCGTCGACAATTTATACTCATACGAGCGCTCGCGAATACGCGCACACAGGCCAGAGTTTATTGACGTCGGTTGGCGTTGACGTTATGAAGATATCGTTAGTCATACAAATATATATATATATATATATATATATATATATATATATATAATTATATAATTGTATTCACTGTATATGTTTATACGTATCCATTGTCTTAATCGAGCGATTTAAAAAAAAAGTGAAGCACACTTACATTCGCACCGCGGAATTCTTTATATACATCGACATTATCATATATATATGTATGTGTATGTATACAATATATCTGTGTTTCATTGTACTGTATCGCGTCAAATGTGCGCGCGACGTCCGGACATTAAATAGAACTTATAATACACCTTATATATATATATATATGTAGGCACACACGGTATGACGGAAAACGCGCGTGCGCGCACGGTGTCAGGTGTCATGGCTATCTGGTTTTGTTTGCTTACACTTTACACTACCTCTAACCCAAAGAGACTCTCTCTCTCTCTTCCCTAGTCTCTGTCAAACAGTAAATAAAGTCAATGTAAATACCTAAATACACAGACTAAACAATCATTGAAATTAAATCAAAGATTGATTGTATTTTCATATCTATCCACGAGATGAAATAATATATTTTATTTGTTTATTTTTGCATTGGCCATTTTATTCCCTTTTCGAATTAACTATTTTCATTTAATTTTTTTTTTTCCCTAATTTTTTTTTCTTTCATTTTTCTTTTTAATCTCATGATGACTTTCACCGTCGATACAATTTTTGTTTTTAATCATGCGTTACCGTATAGTCAGTCCAGGGGTCTCTCTCTCCCTCTCCCACTCCTACTCTCTCTCTCCTTCTCTCCTTGATTCGCATTACTTCAATTTAGCTGCGAGCATGCCGCAGGTGGATAATAGTAGGTGGATTCAACGTTGCTGGCTACTCCCTGGATCCTTCGGGCGGCACACTCGATTTTTATCGATACTACCACAACTATACACTACTATACTGTACCAATTACTGGCGGCTATACGTAAGAGAACAAACTGCCGAGTCAAGTGAAACAGAATAAGAGAATTAAAGATGAAGAGAGAAAGAGAGATTGGGTGAGTGAGTGAGACGCGCGGTATAGTAACTGGGCGGCGGCTGCACCACCAACAGTAGTATTAGTAGTGGTGGTAGTAGTAGCATTAGTGTAGTAGTAGTGGCGGCTTGATGATCGAACGTGAGCAATCACGATGTACGACGCGGCAATTAGGAAATCCATTCGGTGTAATTGCGCGAATGGGAAGGCCCGGGCAATGAGCAGCTACCGTGCTTAATCAAACCGCGACGTATAGGTATATATTATATACACTCTCCCTTGTATTCAGCAACCAGATTTATATATCTCTATATATATGTATGTATACTTAGATATATACGAATGCTCACTTGCATTCTCCATTTTTCAATCAACTGCTGCGAGTGTAGGTATATTTAGAATTGTTCATTTTTTTTTTGTTTCAAACAAAATAAATAAGTGAATGGATAAAATTAATTTTTTTTTCCATTTTTTTTTTATTTTTCATGTTTATTGAATGTGGTATATTAATAGTCGATTTTGTTAAATTTATATGTATATGACTATATAAATAATTAGTATGGAAATTGATTAATATTTTGTATCTTTTATTTTTTCATAATTTGAATTAAAATATTTTGAAGTGAATCAAGATTCGTGTACGGTCTCACGGTGTTGCGCGGCAGCAACGATATGATATTTTTTATGACCGTGTGAATATCGTGTGTGTATGTGTGGGTGTGAGTGTGTGTGTTGAAGCGGTCGCCCAAAACAAAAATTCTTTCGAGTATGCCCGGCGGTAATGAGCCCGCGCGCGCTTTTATATACATGCGTAGGTGGCTGAGAGCAAGTATTTCTACACGAGCGACAGGTATATTATATATACAACACACATGAATACATATGTAAAGAGTATTTATATATATATATATATGTATTTATACAAACGATACCGTGTGGCTGAGACGTATAGACGTCGCAATGGTCCGGGCCACAGGTGTTCCGCGTAATGGACGTCGATGGGACCAAGCGATATTTTATCCATTCCCCTTACGATTATTTAAAGCCTGGAGAACCCGTGCGTAGAAAGTCTGTACGCGCTTGCGTAAAGTTGTATCCAATCTCACTCTCTCTCTCTCTCTCTCTCTCGCACTCCCTGTTTTTTTTGTCTTTTTTTCATACACTAAGTATGTTTCACCTTCAGGCAATTTATATTTACTCGCCACTGGAACAGACCCAACAGTGTCTAATACGAAAATTAATTTCCAAATTCACACCTATATTTTAAATAAAAAAAATGATATCAAATAAACTTTTGGATTAATATATCAATATGAAATCGTATGACTAGAATAATAGTGGAGAAATGGACAATATATGTGAGAGATGTAGATTTTGTTTTGTGTAACAGGGAATTGTGAGTGGGAGATAGAAAAAGTTTTTACTTTATTTTTTTTTCTTTTGGTATTTGAGCAATTTCGAGCGTTGAAACTTCTAGGAAAAATGTCGTAGGTAATAAAAACGTAGTGGTAAAATTGTAGAGCACATTCTGCCGCACAGAAAAACATTCTATTAGTATAGATTTATAATATTTCAAGAATAATTATTTATGATGGAAAAGTATAAAATATTATTTATTCAACTTCGCACTAATTTTCAAATCGCTGTGAAATTGTCGTCATGCATTTTTTCATTAAAATTATGCATCTATATAAGTGTAGAAGGGTTTGAAATAGTTGAAAGATGCCAATTGGTAGGGGAAAAAAAATCCTTTCACATCCATTTAGTCCTTCAGTGTAAATTTATAGCAAATAAATCTATAGGGGTATGCTCGAGAAAATAGAGAACGCCTGTCACGGTAGCTGTATATGTTTAACCTTCACCGTGAATCCATTTTGCCGACAGACTTCTACATATCAGTATAGCGTAAATCATAGGATGCACACTCACACACACACACACACACACACACGCATACACGTACGTAAGATTGACCAATAGAGATAAAAGGGAAAAAATATAAATATAGATATATCTGGCACCCCCTCGCTTTACTGCGTAATTTTTCACTGTGAAAAAATAAATCAATATTCAACGTTGTAGTATTTTAATCGTTGTTGGTTAGTTGTCGTCAGCGAGTATAAAAATTATTTTTCAAGAAAAATAAAATTATTTGATTACATTTGTGTATTCAAATCTTTGTATAAACGTGATGACACGTGTGGCTTCAATGGAATATTTTATTTCAATGTTGATGCACGTGTATGACGAAATAATTATGCATTCATATAAAAAATATATATTGTGTGGTGGTGCACTCTCAAGTGGAGATATAGGTCAGGAGACGCGCGTGGCTGGGTTGTTGTATGTTATCGATCCCTCATCCTCGCGCGTTCAAGTTCGAGGTCGAGCACTGGCGTTATGTGTTTATATATATATATATACATATATATATATATATATATATATATTCCGAACTAGTAAAGGGATGTTGCAACCTGACGAGCGCAAGCTCACTACACTTTAAAGTGGAACTACCGCTTGTCTGAATCTTTAAAAACTTTTCAAAATAAACAGAAAAAGAAAACAATGAATAATGGCTAAAATAAACATTGTCCTTCTTCGTTATTATTATTTTATTTCGATTCTTTAAAAGTATCCATACCAATAATATTAATTTTAAGAATATTCTATAAATTATTGTGAATTTAATGATGATTTTCACTGACGGCATGACAAATTTTAGATATAATACTTATACATGACAGCTGCAAGATTTGTGGGAAGATTATAACGGTAAAGCAAGACAAGACCAACTAATAAAACTCAAACACACCGCACTTGTTTTTTACACGCTCTCTCCCTGTCTCACTCTCTATCTCTCGCTCTCTCTTTCTCTCTCCCTCTCTCACAAACTCTCCTACTCTCCTGTATTCTCAATTCAACTCTATTACGCAGCAGCACCTTCCATCCTCCACTACTGCAATACGATCCTTGTCCCAACGTCGTATTAACTTTATATATTTGTTGTTATTTATTATTACAGTACAACTCATATTGTGTGATTAGAATTTCACACAATTTTTATTCTGCCAGTAAATAAATCCACAATATGATTATAATTATATTATTCTAATTTGTTCTGCCTCGGAATTCAAGAATAAACAAATAATATTTGATCATTATTTCAATTGAAAATATCGCAAAATACAATTGTATAGTAAATAAATAAATCATTGGAAGACGATTGTCTTCGCGTTCATCGTCGTGAGATGTTCCAAGGTCTTCTATCTACCATCGCAAAGAAATACATATATATATATATATACACTCGCACCTGTTAGCAAAGAGTAAAAGAGATAACTCTCAGCGAGTGAGACCGTGAGACGCCAGTCCACCCACAGATTATTCAATTTTATTTATTTATTTTTTATTTTTGTCTTGTTGCGGCTTCTCTTATTTAGTCGTTTGTATTACAAACTTTGTAAGCACTCAAAATTCTACTCTACACCTATACATTTTTCAATATATACATGTACTTATTAACAAGATATATACCTACGTATATGTTCATATGGCAATAAATTTTTTAGCCTTCCATTTAATTCGGCTTGTTTAAAATTCTTTATATATATATATATATATATATATATATGTTTATATTTATAAATACATATATATGACTATCCAAGAAACTGCCGTATCCAGAAGCCGCTCCATCGATCTCTCATTCGTTCTATCGTTCTCGCTTCCTCTTCCATCCCAAACTCAATCACTCACTCACTCACTCACTATCCAGCCGCGCGCGCATATGCGAAGTTGAAAAGACGAGAGATTCATCGAATATTAAAATATAACCAGCCAGCAGCCAGCGTGGCGCGACATTTTAGCATTTCTCTTCTTCATCTCCCTTTAAACTCGTCCTCCAAACTTACATACATACGCACACCAATGCATATGTGTGTACGCACATGATTGTATTCTATACTGAAGAGCGGACTTTCCACTAACGTATTCTCACTTCGCCTCTGACATTTACGACGTGTGGGGACCCAGTCTCATCTTCAACCATCATTCTCTTCTCTTCACTGGGTTACATTCAAACATTATGGGAGAATAGAATCGTTGACGCATTTACACGTTTATTAACCTCAATTTAAGTTATTCACATGGAAAATATATTTAATGGTAATTCAAAAAAAATCATTTCTAATTACTGCACAGCAGGATGAATTATAAATATTGCTTATTTTAATTCATCATATTGGGTTATTTTTAATATTTTTAATTTTTAAGTGGATGATCTGTAGTATGAAGGACATAGTTTTAATTATGAAAATTAAATGTTTAATGATTATATTTTTTAACAAAATGTTGAATTGGCATAAAGTGTATTTGGCACATTATGAGAAATCGAGTTTATCAAATTTTTGCCAATAATTTTAATAAAAATTGTATTGAGATCTTTCACTAGGCAGTAAAATTATTTAGAAAGAATATTGGCATATAATAAAAAATAATACTGATATGCAATTCATAAATGCATTTCAATCCAAAGTAATTATTATTCTCAATTGTAATAATATTTAGTTGATTATTTGAATCATGATTTCATATTTTTTCTTTCTTTTATGTTTCGTTTATTGTAAGAGCGTGAGAGATATAAGTATAAAGATGGAGAAGAAGAGAGATGAATTCTGAGGATTGTCGTTATAGAATTGCGCAACAGAGGTTCCATGAAATATAGCGAAGCGCGTGCCGAAAGAACCCGCGCGCGTTCAATTTTTTTTTCTCACGGTTGTGTGGGGTCCCATTGTTTATTTTTAATTTCATTCTTTTGGTTTCTCTGCGTTACTCATCCACTACTTGATGTATCGTGAAATATGTTTTATACAGATTTCTATCTATATTCATACATACCTGCAACGATTTGTTGACATCCCAATCGGTTTCTCTATCTTTCTCTTTACCACTCCCCTCCTTTTTTTTTTATCGGTATTGTCGGCTCTTTGTTCAAGTCAAAAGAGATTAAAATTAAATATAGATCTGATACATACGCACGGATATTACTTTATTTTTTTTTTTCTCGTTATTTTTCTGTGCACAGGACTTTGCCCTTTTCACTTCGAAAGTCGTCGGTTTTACTTGGTGTGTTGTTACGTCATCCCTTGACCACACAACTACGTGTATATGTCGCCAAGCAATCAACGACTTTGTTCGTTGTGTGTCGCTTTGAAACTTTGTAATAGTTGGGAGAATCGACGCGCAACAAGTTGAAAAGAAAAGAGAGGATAAAAAAAAAGTAAACACCGAATACAAAATGTAAGGAGAGAACAGGAATAAAATGAAGATGAAGACGGAGAATAAACAACAACGTGAAGAAAAATACACACGACACGACGGCAGCAAAGATGAGACACATCGGGAAGACATGAAACGATTTTCTTATTCACTCTTGTGCGCTCTCGATTCTCTTGTATCCTTCATCGCCCACTTGTACTCTTCGATATTCTTCAACAAGGGATTCTCAATTATATCCATGTATATTTATTTATTTATTTATTCCATTATCTTTTCGTGTGTGAGAAAAAAAATATATGCTGGACACTTTTTTTCGTTTTCTATAGCATATATTATTTTCTATCGTAGACGTTCGCGCTCTCGTTCTCTCACACTTTCTCGAGTTTCTATGGTGTTAGGAGATGCTTAAGGACGTTCATAGCCGCACGTCCTCCTGTTGATAAATGATAAGCTAACGGGTTTTGCGTTCGGGGAAGCCACAGCTGGAGAGGAAGTGGCCAGTGCTGTTCCTGCTATAATACACACATTATATGTATAAATTATTTTCTAGTTTTAATTTCACCAGTCATAGGCAATAATCTCTTTCTTTTATTTTTTCTTTTATTCACAATACCGATTATTATCTTCATTATAGATTTTATATACACTTTATTTGAATAGAGAATGAGATATGCTTTATTTGTTCAAAGCCAGTATTGACATATGCGCGTATTGATCAATCAATTTGTTCTGCTTACTTTTTTCCTAAGCGTACAAATAAACTTACGTTCTCGTAATGGATTTATCTATAAAATTTGTTTGCATATAGACGGCAGCCCTTACAAAAAACTATTCACATTGAATAACTTGAATTATGAGTTTATTAAAGAATTGTGTCGGAACATTAGGGTACTAATCGATATTCAATTGTTTATACTGAAATTAAAAGTGATAGTTTGGGCATCCATGCACTACTGGTGATATTTTTATGAATATTCTGAATTTAATATAAATACAAATTTACGTTTTTGTACAGTTCTGAGTTGAATAACTTGATTTTTTTTATTCTTTCATTGACAAATATATATATGTATAGATATATATGTATATATACACGAAAAGGATTGAGAACCCCGGAGAATTCACCTGCTTGGTTGAAACGGTGGCCTGTTAATTACGATAGCCGCAGTAAAACTCTGCCACGAACGACAGGTCGGTTGAGCTCTCAGGGTGTTGGCTCGTCCTTCTACCACCCATTTATATATATATATAAATATATATGTATGTATATATATATACTGGAAGCTATGTGGAAGACACGAATAATCCTTCTCGTATACTTCTATATCATCTCCGCCTACGTGTGCATGTATAGTGTGTCTGATGGCGGGGCTTTTACATAGTATTTTATGTTTTCTCTACTCTCGTCTTCTCTTTCGCTCTCGATTTTCCGCATTTCGTAAATAACCATATTTCAAACCCTTTTTCTCATTTTATTTGTTTTTTTTATTCATATATTATTATATTTTTTCTTATTTCATCACTTGTATTTTGCTATAAAACTTGTTTTTTTTTTTGTTTTTTATTTTTTCATAGTCAATTTTGTGCGTTTAGCAATTTTAAAGGGAAGCACCATTACGAAATCGATAATTTAAAGCAGAGAAAATGGTCGTTCGTCCACCAACGCAAACGGTCGCCGTTCCCGGTGCGATTATCCCGATAACCTGTAGTCATCTTATATATATATACACGCGGCATTCTCTGATCTTGGGTTCGAACCAAAAGCGAGCCGAGAGGCAAAGAACCTCTCGATTCCCTTTAGGACAAGTCTCAAACACACACGCGCGCGCGCACACACGCACACTACAACACAATATGTGTATCTATATAGATTTACCTCATTGACCCTTCCAAACTCATGTTCACACTTAATTTTTTAGATCCCTTTCAACCGACAAAAAATATCATAAAAAGGAACTTCTAATGTATAAATTTTTTCATTTCTGAAACAATGTATTACCAAATTTTCATGATCTTTTATCAAATGTTAATTAAAAATGAATAGGAAAGTTCCACTTGACATCAACTACTTTGATATATCGCACATGTAATTTAAATATAATTTGTGGCTCTATAGTTTCTAACCAAATATGACCTTCATATTCATTTATAATTTGACTGTTTTCATGCTTGCAACGCTTACTGTTGTATAATACATACATGTATATATATATTTATATATACAATATATGAAGAGTGCTATGTGTATGTTGCATCGCGTGAGGCCGCTATTATATGTGCGCGCGTTGTGCACGGCCAGCGAAGCGTCGTAATTTTCCGGGATACGCTGTGGAAAGCTATAACGCCATAATGTACTGACTTTATGCGACGATTATCGCAAAAGGGCTGTATAGAGAAAGACGAACGCCAACGTGTGCATTATTCTATTGCCAACGAAGTCAACCATGGTGGGCGCTCAGCGTGTGGCACCTGTCGGCGAATTTCTAACATCATTTCATTTTATTTCTTTATTTTCTATCATTATTTTTATCTTAATTCGTTTTAATACGAAACAAAGTATTCCACCTGTTCATTTTATTTCGACCTTTTTTTTTTACTATTTTAATATATGTATTTTTTTACTTGATTGATTTACAATAAAATTACGTATGTGAAATGTGTGTATGAGTGTCTGCGTGTCTGCGTGTGAGTGTGTATTTGTAAGGGGGTTTGAAAGGAAAGTAATTATAAAACCGCTTAATTCGAGGTAATTAAATCCGGCTTACGAAATAACAAGACGTGTATATATGTATATGGGTATATATATATATATATATATATTGAGTGGACGCCTACGCTTTGGAATTTTTGCGCGGTCACCCTCTCGTATTTCGTATCCAATCTCTTGTGTATTGCAGACACATATTGAGACAAGTAATAATTCATTAATGATCTATCAATTATTTATTTGCAATAGTTTTTTAATATTGTGCATTCAAATAGTAATTTTACTTTCAATTATTTTTAATCATTTCCGCGATATTTTCAAGTACTACATTTTTATACTTTTGTTTTTTTCATCGTTATCTTCGTTTTATTTTAATTGTAAAAAAAATTCTCCTCTTTTTTTTCACAATATTCTCGCGATGAATTTTCGAGAGTTGCCATCGTCAAAGAATTACTCAGCGCGCGGTAATAACGATCGGTGGACGGCAGATGGCGGTCACGATATAAAAACTTGCCTCACCGCATCGTATACCCTGTCGCCATATAACATTGCTCATTCGCCTCCTCTTTTCTCATTTCTTGTCATCCCCCCACAACTACACACACGCATGTATATATATATCTTCAATGTATCAAAATGTATTCAACGGAGTCAATGGAAATAACAAATACAAATTTATAAAATATTCACATCTACAAACTATCAAATAGTCAATTTAATTTGTGCAATAAATGAATCATTAAAACTTACATTTCTAACATCTAAGTTAAATAAATGTCTAGGTTAATAAATAAATCATTAAAACTTACGTTTCTAACATCTAAGTTTCATATTTCAAACGCAACTTTGTCACTACGTAACATCGTCGTCGTCGTCGTAGTCGTCGTCGTAGTCGTCGTCGTCTACTTCTTCCTCGTCGTTGTGAATTCGTAGAAGTATTAAATGTGAATTGTAGCAAACGTTCAGTTCACTTGGTATATAACATAACATAACACTAACCAACGCGTGCGGCGTGTGTGGCTTTAAAGAGCGAACGCACAGAAGTAGAATTCTACACCACTTTATAAGCACAAACTCACATATATCTACCGCGTTCAACATCAACTCTATATATTCCTATAACTAATATTATCTGCAAACGTATATGCCGACGTGTATTATAGTTATAAAAATGAAAATAATAATATTCCCTTTCAATTGAGATGAGTGATAGTATTGTACCTATATAGATATGGGGTATCATTAGCGACGTTGCGGCTTTTCTCCTCTCCATTCTCATATTATTTTTTTTTTCTTCAGTTATTTATTTATGATGATGATCATCATCATCATTATTATTTTTTTTTTTTTGGTGAATTTTTTTTTCACTCTTACTGCAATTTCACCGTCTCGCTTTAACGTACACTCTCTCCTTTGCACAAATGCGGACACACACAGACATATATGTAAGCAAAAAACCACATCGCCCGCGTATGGTTTATTTTTTGCTGATGGTAACGCGAGACACATTTGCCCTCAACAATTTTTATCGCTGATAAAATATTTGCCGAGAAATGGGATTATTAAAAAAATTATATATAAAAGTATAAGAGAACTGTTTGTTGATTGACTATTTTTCACTTGTGCATAGAGGTGTATGTAGGTAGATATATTTTCATAAATAAATATGATGGATATATGAATACGCGTGTGTGTGTCTGAGTGAGCGAGTAGGTATTAATTTTTTTTTTTTTCATTTTGGTTTATGTGTGTGTTTATATTATTTGTCATTTATTCGTTGTGTCATAAAGGCACGCGTAAAGTCAGAGAAGGCGTTTATACCGCTCGTGTGCATTTATTAATAACTAGCGTCTCGTAATTGCGATACGGTGTTAAACACGCGCGCGGGGTTAAACGACGAAGTGGTGGGTGTAGCTTACATGGCACGCGACGAAACGTTTAAGAGTGAGAATTTATACTATATAAATTGACTGTGTGCGTTTAATGTGAAATATAGAGATTCTTGAATTTACGATGTTTGTGACGTACTTTTTATAGAGATATGTTGAAATTTGCTGTTTTTATATTTCAAAAAATTTATATTATTTCTTTAATACTCTTACACTCAGATATGTATATTGGCATGAAATCGAGAATATATTTTTATTGATACATATTGGTTTACTTTGGTTACATTAACACAATATTTTTCTCTATTATTATTATTATTATTATTATGTTTTTTTATATTGCATGAATAAATGACAATTGTCAATTCGATATTTCGTTTTTTTATTTTTCATTTACGTCTTTCAATGGTCGGAAATGACGGGAATATTAATGGTGGGTAATAAAAAAAATGGAAACAAAATAATATTGCGGCACGCGACGTTCGTTAAGGCAGTTTTCATCTTTTTTTTTTGTTTTTGTTTTTGTTTTTTTTTTTTTTTTTTTTTTTTTCGTAATGTGTATTGCTCATCAACGTACGAAAAATAAAATACGAATGCCAAAAAAAATTCTATATTTTATGGCACAAATCTTTTTTTTTTAATGTTTATTTATTCTCTTTTTTTTTCTCCTTGTTGCGTTCCATCTGTTGGCAAATAACGACGATGGCTTTTTATAATCCAAAACCACCCGTATTCCGGTCAGGCAAACGTGATATTACTTTCGCGGTTGCCATTACGAGCGTCGGGGGCGGTTAATTTACGTGCCGGCTAATTTACGCCGGCCACTCATCATGAACGAGTGGGGGGGGGGGGGGGGCTTTGAGGACTCATGCGGCTTAATGTAACCTCACTCAATTCAACCGCGCACACTTAAACACACAGACATATCCAAATATATATATATATCTATGGAGAGATATGTGTTTATTACATCCCACCCTTATTTTCTTCATATTGTATTGCCCACATACCTCACATATCACGCCAATATATTGCATAAAATAAATGAATTAAACAGAACAATTCTGAGAAATAGAAAAAAATATTATTAAATTATGTGTACACATGTGGGGTCGGCTCAAATTACGATCAGAGTCCATTTGGGGCGAATAATAAAATAATATCGAGATCTTGTAGCTTGTATCAAACATAAGTGAGCAATCATTTACTACGGCAAAGAAAGTTCATAGTCCTCGAGGAAACAACACCGTTCAAAGATACGACGCACCACGTAAATATATTATCACTGGAAAATTAAAATGTAAATGCTGACAAAGTAGAAAAATTGGACTCTGATTGTTATTCGCACCAACCCTTCACATATATAAACAATGTGGATTAATATTATCGGATTATTTGTGTGCACAAGATTGTTAAATTCATTTAGGACCCCTTAGTTTTTATTCATTTAAATGAATTAATATAATAATCATAGTAGTCATATGTATCAACAGTCTTCCTGTATGTTAATGTTCCCGGTCGCTGCATATACGTACTTTTGTACCAGGATATTATTTCTTTTCAAACGCTCCATCTTACATCAGTACTAGTTGATTTATTGCATAAAAATATAATTAATTTCGAATTGCATTTGTAGCAATTGGATGAATTGAAAACTTTACGCTCTGTCAATGAGTTGTGGAATCTGTTATTAAACAGAGGGGGGGGGGATGATTCTTGTACACCTCGTGAACATATATTTGTTTGAAGTATTACGCAAGTGCATTAGAAAAATTCATTTATATAGTACCCTTCTATGCAGTGCATTTTAGAAACAAAATATATGTCAATAATAAATTGTGTTACGAAACATACATAAAGTGGTTACGTATCGCATTAAGAATTAGCCTAACTATATAGAATTATATTGTATATATGCAAATTATTCCCAATATTTATTACAATATTTTTCTTTACATACCTTCAATCAATTTTTTTTTTTTACTTATCGATGAAATACAAATAAATTTTTATTAGATTATGTGTAAAATGTCTGGTCGACTTTGGATTTGCATATTGTGGCATAATGAGAGAAGTGGGTGTGTGAGAATATTCTCTTTCATTTTATTTTATATCGGCCACAGGCATTATTATACGTGTATATATACGTATATATATATATAAACACATGTATATCTGGAGGACAATCTCAACTCGCGTCGAGAGTCAACTAACGTGTGTGATGCTACTGACGCGACGACTACAACGACGACGACGAGTCTGCACGTCTCTTATCGAAGTGCATCGCCCTGCATATACGAGCCTCTAAACAGTTGTGTTCTCTCCTTCTTTCTCTCCATTTTTTTTTTCTTCTTCTCGAGTTACTCTATATCGCACTTCGCACTCTCTCACATCCCGCGTGAGAAATATTTCCATTTTCACCCTCTCTTATTCCTCCTAGCGTCTTTGTCCTCATCCCGCCTAACGTCATTCTCCTTTTGCACTTATCTACACATTAGATAAACTGCAAAGACAAGATCGCCAAGGATCATGTGGATAATCATGCCTGCAGGTTGCTGGTGATAACTTTGTTGAATCATTACATGTGACACAGAGTTAAAATGCAAAAAAAAAAGATAAATAAAATGAAATTATAATTTTTTTAACAATCCTATGGTGCTGACACGGATTCATTGCGATGGCCGGGTATGCACACCATGGACTCAGCTATATAGACACGTATATATATGTGAACACGTTAATATAACTGCAGCAGTATATATGCCATATGCATATACATTCATACATAAATATATTTCTCTGGGGCTGCAGTAGCTGCACTGCGGTGTCCATGACACCTCCAATGCGCATCCATAATATCGTCTAAAAATAGAATACCCAAGAGAACGGCAAGAAAAAGAGAAGGACAAAAAAAAAACAAAAATTCATAAAATAAAATAAAAATGTTAAAATTCACGTGTGAAAAATATCTTGAAATAAATTTAAAAAATTAAATTCACACTTGTATATACAATTTTTTTTTTTTTCTTTCGACAAATCATAAACTTGTTCAATTATCGATTATGTTATATGGATAAATATATATTTATTTATAACGAGAGTCAATTAATCAACTCGTCGTCAGATAGCCAATCATTTTGTCCACGACATGATCACAGATGGAGATAAAATATGTCGCGTGTCCTCTCTCGAGTCTCGATATACTTTCTTTCATTCTTCGTTGCCACATTTATATACAGCACACACACACACTCTTCACACATATATATATATATATAAACTTTGTCCTCTTCGTGGAAAGTATATATATTGTATATGTACTTGTGTACAGCGCGAAGCAGCGAGTGAGAGAAGAGGGTGAAATAAGTAGAGTGGAAAAGAGAACGAAAGATGGTGAGCGAGAATGAGTACACTGAGAGAAATTACCTGGAAGCCGTTCCTCACTACGTTAACGAGACATGAGAGAGGAGTAGAACGAAAAGTAAATGAGATATATAGAGAGATGTTGGTGTGTATAGAGGAAAAACAGTGCAGGGATAAAGTGTAAGGTAGTGTTGAGCAAAGTTTTGAGTTAGTGGAAAACACATGTCGATTTATGTGTCATTGCTCGTAATCTATAAAATATATTCATCATTATCATTGTCATTTTAATATGGTGATAATAGGCACGTGGTATTTTAATATTTACAATTTTTGTGTCATCGAAATTTATGTCTACATGAAGAAAATTAAATTGCAATGATTTTTATGTATCGGCATACGATAAAATAAGTACATATATTTGAAAGATTAATTGAGTATTCATAGTTTTATGGAAATCGCTGGTATGATTTATGGTATTCAGTTTGTTATTATTGATGGTACACTATCCGCTATGAAAAATGAAACATGACTATTTATTGGGAAAAACAAAATAGCATCAAGTCATGATACCTAAATATAAATGAGTCGCTCATTGACTTTATTTTTCACTGTCAAACCTATTTTTCATCGAGATGTCTATTTATTTAATATCTATGCGAAAAATTAAGTGTCTGAATAGCTGAATGAATATTATTGATAATTGTAGCTACTCGCCAAAATAGTCATTAAATTATTATTTTATTTCATGGCCACTGTCATAAATTATAATAATGATTCGTTTTATCGTTTCTTTCATCTACAAAGTAAACTCTGATATTGAAAAAACAAATTATGCGATTTTTTTTCACGTCATTATTCATTTGTATATTTTTTTTTGTATTAAATTTTTGTATTAAATGTAGAGAAGCATATAAAAATATACATGTATGTATGTATGTATGTATGCGGTTTATGTGGGGTTTGTCTTCGTTGCCTTTGCGATGCCCTGTTTGGAAAAATAAAAAGTGGAAAAGAAAATAATATTTATGCGTATACATATATGTACGTATACGTGGATGTATAGGAAGGGCTGTTCGGTAGCAAGGCTGGTTTTTTTGGTAGCAACAACGTCGCCCGCACATTTGCCCCCCAGGCGTGCACATTCTCAGTAAGAATACGCTCGGTATATCGAGGAGAGTGAATGAAACGACGACGAGTCTCAAATATAAAGACACAGAGTACGTCTGCATGAAGAAAAATAAAATGTCCTCGCATCTTCAACTTTTTCAACTTGTTGTGTACAAAAAGCATTTTTACATTCAATTTATTTTACAATATACAAAGCGTACAGATAAACACTTAATATTCAACAATTCCATCATGTTCAATGTAATGTTCAACAGTAATATTTCAACAAAAAATTAATAAATAATTGTGTTATATTTGATATAGTGTGATTTCAAAGTTGAATATTATGCAAATAAATTTGACGCACTTGGTTGAATTGTTGGTTGGGTCGAAGCCATCGCTATATTAGCACATATGAAGTTTTATATATATACAGATATATTATAATTTTATATGTATATAAAGATACATATATATAAGATCAAACGCACCACCTACGCCCACGGTGTGGCCGAGTCGCAACCTGTTCTTTCTCATCTCTCTTTTCTCTTCACATACAGTTTCTCTCACGACCAAGACCCAATATATACGTGTGGAGGTTTATACAGGTGCCTCACCTGAAGGCATTTCATTTCTTCGCTTTATCTTTCGCTCTCATGTCTCTTCGTAGTTTTCACATACAGATGGTGAGGGAGGGGCTCTCCTCTCCCTCTCGTTTTAGTACACAAATTCTTACTAACCTACATCACCGAAATTTATCACGCTTTTCCATCAGATTTTTCATCCATCATATTATATCCAT
>CAJUYH010004007.1:10108-39364 GCA_910591685.1 Galerucella tenella | reverse complement strand
CACTGTCACTGTCAATACAATTATGTTTGTAGTATCGGTTGTAATGGGCAACTTTTTCTACAATCACATTGAAAAGTAGGCTTCTTCGCTTGCCATTGACAACGAAAAGTTTACGTTTCTTGAGGAGAGTTACTTCACGCTCACCGAGCGTAAAAAATGGCAAAACGCTCGTTGCCCATAACAACCGATACTACAAACACAATTGTATTGACAGTGACAAATATAAAAGTTTGGACCATATTTGAACTGACATATTTAAACTGACAGATTTTAAAAGTTTTCATGAATTCTACTTTATGTTTGTTTTTGCGCGATCGATCTTTTTTGTTTATTTACAGCATCGGTTGTCAGGACGGTAGGTTGTGTTTACTGGTTTCTAAGTCTAACACGTCGGTAAGTGATTTACTTACCGTTCAGACGTCGGTAAGTAAATTATTTACCGACGTCTTAGCCCTGCATATACATTTTAATGAACAGAACCGAATAGAACAATATAAAAAGTAATAAATAGCATAAAAACAATTTCACCAAAATACAGATTATACTTAAAAATGATCAAGAAGTATAAATGTCACTTTTGACATTTCATTCATTACGAAGAAATTCAAATTATTTTATTCGAAAATTACCTATTTCAATACGATCGCGCAAAAAATGGTATAAACAACTCAAACGTTAAGGGTAAACAACCCTTACCGTTCTTAATAGTTACAATTAAGTGGTTGCAGAAAAAATGTTGTATATATTACGAGCAAAAACGTGACATTATTGCTTTCGAGTAATTACCATTACTCTCAAGCAATAATATATCACTTTTCGCTCTTAATACATAGATAACTATTTCAATTTACAAAAACAATAACAAAAGAACAGAAAACAAAACAACAAAAATTATCAAAAAATAGCATAAACAAGGTCAAAACAACTGAATAACTGAAAGCAGTAGCAATTAGAATGATCAAAGCCAATCCCGGAAAATCAATAAATATTTACTACAAACAACTAATTTCAACTGAATCGATTCGGTGAATAGCCTAAAATCATCTAAAAACAAATAGAAACAATTAAAACTTTTTTAAAAACAACTCGAAATTCAATATTAACTGAAAATTTTCTAAACCAATTACAACACACTTTAAACAACTGAAATCAACGGAAAATTAACAAAAGCATCAATTTTTCAGGCACTGGAAAATCCATGGTGTGGAAAACCCTCAATAGAACTTACTTCAATTTAAAACAGAAACCAGTTTATGCTGATTTAAACCCAAAGGCAGTAACAAACGACGAATTATTCGGTATCATAAATCCCTCTACCAGAGAATGGAAAGACGGACTGTTTTCTGTAATAATGAGAGATCAGGCAAATCTAAGTGGTGACAGCCCCAAATGGATAGTATTAGGTGAGTTATCCTTTACATCTACTCACATATCGCTTAGATTACACCGTCTAAAAGTGGATTCATAAAACTGCTTTGACACTAGCGTAAAAAGCGTAGTTTGTTGCCATTTTTATTATGGCTTATTCATTATTTTGATATTTGGAAAGCTTTGAACTATAACTCTTCTCTTTACTTCCAGATGGTGATATAGATCCAATGTGGATAGAATCTCTCAACACCCTAATGGATGACAACAAAGTTTTGACGCTTGCCAGCAACGAACGGATCGCGTTGACCAAACCCATGAGACTTTTATTCGAAATAGCGAATTTACGTACAGCGACTCCGGCTACTGTATCTAGAGCAGGAATACTCTACATTAATCCAGCTGATTTGGGTTGGAATCCATTTATCGCTTCTTGGGTTGATACTAGAGAAATCCAGTCTGAGAAAGCTAACCTTACAATTCTTTTCGATAAATACGTACCGTCTTGTTTGGAGTTTGTTAAGACTAAAGTTAAAAAAATCACTCCCATCTCTGACATTGCGCATCTTCAAATGTTGTGTCTATTATTAGACTGTTTTTTGACTCCCGAAAATGTACCCCCTGATTGTCCGAAGGATTGGTATGAAATATATTTCGCTTTTTCGGTCGTTTGGTCCTTTGGATCGTCTTTGTTTCAAGACCAAATTATCGACTGGAGGAATGAATTCAGCAAATGGTTCACAAACGAATTTAAAACTGTAAAATTTCCAGTCGGTTCTAACGTTAACGTATTCAGTTTTTATATCGACAACGAAACGAAAAAGTTTAGCCCTTGGACAGATCTAGTTGTTGATTTCGAACTAGACCATGATATTCCTCTGCAAGCCACTTTAGTTAACACTGCCGAAACTACTAGAATTCGATTCTTCATCGATAATTTGTTGGGCAAGAGAGCTCCGGTAATGTTAGTAGGTCCTGCAGGCAGCGGCAAGACCGTTATAGTACAAGAGAAATTAAATGCGTTGACAGAAGCGCACGCAGTTACGAATGTACCGTTTAACTTTTACACAACATCCGAAATGCTTCAAAGAATTTTGGAAAAACCCTTAGAAAAAAAAGCTGGCCGAGTGTTCGGACCTCCAGGAAGTAAAACTATGATATATTTCATCGATGACATGAATATGCCGGAAGTTGATAAATATTTTACCGTACAACCTCACACACTTTTAAAGCAATACATGGACTATCAACATTGGTATGACAGGCAAAAATTATCCTTAAAAGACATACACAACGTACAGTTTATATCCTGTATGAATCCTACTGCGGGCTCTTTTACAATCGATCCTCGATTGCAAAGACATTTTTGCGTATTTTCCGTAGGTTTTCCATCGCAAGAAGCGTGTTTTCACATTTATAATTCTATATACGGTCAACATCTCGAAGATCCCACTAAAAAATTCACTCCTGCACATGCGAGACTTTGCGAAGGAATAGTCTCAACGGCTTTGGCTTTGCACTCTAAAATGTCTTCGAATTTTTTACCGACAGCTGTTAAATTTCATTACACGTTCACCTTGAGGGATTTGTCGAACATTTTTCAAGGTATGCTGTTCGCCACTGGGGATGCTGTTAAAAATAACAACGATATGATAAGATTGTGGATTCACGAAGCCAGTAGAGTATACAAGGATAAGTTGGTAGATCGTGTAGATCAAAACTCTTTTAATAAACTACTAATAGATATGGTGAAGAAAAGTTTCGAAGATTTAGACGAGAGTGTCATATTTGAAACTCCTTTAATTTATTGTCATTTTGCTGAAGGTATCGGTGATCCCAAATACTTCCCTATACAAGATTTCAAACAACTCAGTCGTTTGCTTAACGATGCTCTTGGTGGATATAATGATTTGGTAGCTGCAATGAATTTAGTACTATTCGAAGACGCAATGTACCATATATGTAGAATTAATAGAATAATGGAGGCTCCAAGGGGCAACGCTCTGTTAGTAGGTGTCGGCGGTTCTGGAAAACAATCTTTAACCCGCCTATCCGCATTTATATCATCTTTCGAAGTATTTCAAATTCAATTGAAGAAAGGTTACTCCATGAATGACATGAAAGCCGATATTGCAACTTTATATTTAAAAATTGGGTTGAAAAGCGTCGGGGTGGCGTTTCTTATGACCGACGCCCAAGTCCCAGAAGAATCATTTTTGGTTTTAATCAACGACATGCTCGCTTCCGGGGAAATAAGCGATCTTCTGGGAGATGAAGACGTTGAAAACGTTCTTAATGCAATGAGAGGGGAAGTTAAAGGTATCGGTTTGCAAGATACAAGAGAAAATTGCTGGAAATTTTTCATCGACCGTGTCAGAAAGTTGATGAAAATTATTTTATGTTTCTCGCCAGTTGGATCGACTTTGCGAATAAGAGCGAGGAAGTTTCCGGCTTTGGTGAATTGCACATCAATCGATTGGTTTCACGAATGGCCTCAAGAAGCCTTAGAATCCGTATCGGAGAGATTTTTGGCTGAAATAGAAGTTTTACCAACGAATATTGTTCGTTCTGTATCTTTATTTATGTCTTATGTACACACCGTCGTTAACGAAATGTCACAAGCTTACTTGACCAACGAAAAGCGATATAATTACACAACACCAAAATCGTTTTTAGAGCAGATCGATCTTTATGGAAAACTTTTGAGCGAAAAATCTGCGAATATTAAAAATAACATCGTGAGATTAGAAAACGGAATTACCAAGCTTGCATCTACTTCGGAGGAAGTAGATGGACTTAAAGAGGTATTGGCGGTGCAAGAAGTTGAACTAGCCGTTAAAAATGAGGCGGCTTCGAAACTGATTGCAGTTTTATCAGCAGAAAATGAAAAAGTTGCTACCGAACAGGCCATCGCCAGCGAAGAAGAGGCTAAAGTCAGAGTTATTGAAGAAGATGTGAGCGTTAAAGCTAAAATATGTCAAGAAGATTTATTGAAAGCCGAGCCTGCGTTATTAGCCGCACAAGAAGCGTTGAATACTTTGAATAAAAATAATCTAACTGAATTAAAATCGTTCGGTTCTCCACCCGATATTGTTGTAGAAGTTTGCGCTGCAGTATTGGTGCTATTTTCAAAAAAAGGTAAAATTCCTAAAGAACGTGGCTGGAAGGAATGTAAACAAATGATGGCAAGAGTAGACGTATTTTTAAACGATTTATTAACCTACGACAAGGATAATATGTCACCGGAAGTAGTAAAAGCGACATTAGAATACACAAAGAACCCAGAATTTGCCCCGGACAAAGTTGTAACTAAATCGTTAGCCGCCGCAGGTTTATCCTCGTGGGTAATCAACATATTGAAATATTACGACGTTTTCGTAGTCGTCGAGCCGAAACGGAAAGCCTTAGCAGCCGCTAATAAAGAACTAAACGAAGCCAGACAACGTTTAACTGAGTTAACGGACAAATTGAACGTCTTAGAAAGACAATTGGCAGTTTTAAAAGCCGATTATGACGATGCTATCAACGAAAAACTCAAATGCCAAGCCGAAGCAGATGCCACAAATATGAAAATAGATATCGCTAATCGCTTAGTCGGGGGATTGGCGTCGGAAAACATTCGTTGGCGTCAGCTTATAGGTGAATACAAAGCGTCCATTATTACCCTTCCGGGAGATATTTTATTAGTTTGTGCTTTTATTTCGTACGTGGGATGTTTCACTAAAAAGTATCGGGTGGATATGTTGTACAAATACTGGAAACCGTATCTTACCAAATTAGAAGTACCGATACCCATGACGGAAGGCTTAGATCCTTTGACACTTTTAACGGATGATGCTAAAATAGCGCAATGGAACAATGAAGGTTTACCGACCGATAGAATGTCAACGGAAAACGCGTGTATTTTAACAAACTCAGCTAGATGGCCTCTAATGATAGATCCACAATTACAAGGAATAAAATGGATAAAAACAAAGTACGGTGAAATTTTGACAGTAGTCAGACCGACACAAAGAAATTATATTGATAGAATAGAAAAGTGTATTTCCGAAGGAAATATAGTTCTTCTGGAAAATATCGGAGAAACTATAGATGCTGTGCTGGACAATGTACTAGGTAGAGTGTTGATAAAAAAAGGAACGTGCGTAAAAATAGGCGATAAAGAAGTAGATTTCGATCCTAATTTTAGGTTGATTCTACACACAAAGCTAGCCAATCCACATTACAAACCGGAAATTCAAGCGCAAAGTACGTTGATAAATTTCACTGTTACTCGAGATGGTTTAGAGGAACAGCTTTTGGCGGAAGTAGTGAAAGCCGAAAGACCGGATTTAGATGCTTTGAAATCCAGTTTAACGAAACAACAAAACGATTTCAAAATAACGTTGAAAACTTGCGAAGACAACTTACTTTATCGACTCTCTTCGGCACAGGGTAATATTTTAGATGACATAGAATTAGTACTTAATTTGGAAACTACTAAAAGAACTGCAAATGAAATTGGAATAAAAATGGAAGAAGCAAAAATTACTGCTGTTAAAATAGATGAAGCTCGTGAACATTACAGACCTTGCGCTGCAAGAGCTTCACTACTGTATTTCATTTTAAACGATTTAAATAGAATCAACGCCATATACCAGTTTTCCTTAAAAGCTTTTAGCGTTGTTTTCAAAGACGGTTTAAGTAAAGCTATACCAGCAGAAAAATTGAAAGATCGTGTGATAAATTTATTAGACAGTATAAGTTTCTCCGTTTTTATGTACACTTCGAGAGGATTATTCGAAAGAGACAAGTTAACATTTACTGCTCAAATGACTTTTCAAATTCTTCTTCAGTTAGAGGAAATTCAAGCATCAGAATTGGATTTTTTGTTGCGTTGTCCATCCATACCTGGATTAACTTCTCCTGTGGACTTTTTAAATAATGTCAACTGGGGTTCTATTAAGGCGTTGGCTTCTTTGGACGAATTTAAAAATATCGATAAGGATTTGGAAGGTTCTGCGAAACGGTGGAAAAAGTTTGTCGACAGTGAATGTCCGGAAAAAGAAAAACTACCCGGCGAATGGAAGAATAAAACGACGTTGCAAAGGTTGTGTATCATGCGATGTTTAAGACCAGATCGAATGACTTACGCTACCAGTACTTTCATCGAAGAAAAAATTGGAAATAAATATGTAACAGCGAGAACTGTGGAATTTGAAAAATCTTACGAAGAAAGTAGTGCTCAAACTCCTACCTTCTTCATTTTATCTCCGGGTGTCAATCCTCTCAAAGATGTCGAGAAACTGGGAAGAAAATTGGGTTTTGTATTTGATAAGGGAAACTTTCACAGCGTTTCTTTGGGCCAAGGTCAAGAAATTGTTGCCGAAAATTCGATGGACGTTGCCGCTGCTGAAGGTCATTGGGTAATTTTGCAAAATATTCACTTGGTTGTCAAATGGCTGGCGACATTGGAAAAGAAAATGGAACAATGTGCTGATGCAGGACACACTGATTACAGGTGAGAGTATTTTAGTTACCAATTTAACAGTCATTTTCATAATGTACTTTGAAAATACTTTTCGACTTTAAACCAGTTCAGTGAGTTTCATAAAACCTCTTTAGTCGTTAAAGTCCCTTTTACTATAAAGTGATGTTCTACGTTACTTCAGAACTACTTTTTTATATATTTTTTTTTATTTTGACATCCATGTGTTTTGGAATTACATAAGTGTTGTCTCTATAACGTTGTGATTTTCCCGAGGTAGATTGAGTTTTGATTTTATACATTTGCATTTTACGAAAGTTTGCTCAATACTACAGTTATATGCAATAATAAACCCAGGTATAGACGTTACAGTATCGACAATGTTTGAAGTTCAATGGAATATTATATACGTAACTGTATTTCAACCAAGCTGGTGATTACTGCGACCAGCTTTTTAGCAATCTTACCCGATCTGCTTATAGCTTGTAATTTACCAAAGTACAGTGTGACAAACTAATTTGAAACTGCGAGTCGTCAGTAACACTACAAAACATAACCAAATTATCATCATATCTTCAATTCCATTATATTCATCAATATCACCACTTTCATTAATGTCGTCTTCAACACTAATTATAACTGGTTCAATTTTCTTCGTACGTTGGTGAGCTTTCAGAATTTTTCTTCGATATCCCAGACACAAAACTTACGCCAATCATCACTACAGGCATTGCTTCTGTGGCAACTTCTTCTAAATACGCTAGATTAACTTATTTTTTATAATAACACATTGAAAATTTGTATCCTCAACTTTATATCTATACATTATTACGTGGGTTGAATCGTTTGTTGTTACATTTTTTATTCCATCAGACTGTATCTGAGTGCCGAACCATCGGCCGATCCCCAAGAATGTGTAATACCTCAAGGAATCTTGGAATCTTCCATTAAAATTACGAACGAGCCGCCAACTGGTATGTTCGCGAATTTACACAAAGCCTTGGACAACTTCAACCAAGAAACGATGGAAATGTGCAGTAAAGAAGCGGAATTCAAAGCTATACTATTTTCTCTTTGCTATTTTCATGCTGTAGTAGCTGAAAGAAGAAAGTTTGGGCCGCAAGGTTGGAATAGAAATTACCCGTTTAATGTCGGAGATTTAACCATAAGCGTGAGCGTCTTATATAATTATTTGGAAAGCAATAATAAAGTGAGTATATTATGTATCCATCTGTTTTGTTATGTATGATTTACCTCCTAACCTTTTGTATTATTGATGCTTTATATAATCTATTTCCACGTTGAGATCGATGATAAATTCTATGCTCTGAAGTATTTGTGTCTAATTATTCATTGTTTCTTCGCTGGTTTCATTTTCTTTATCTTGTGCACTCTTAATCACGAGATTCTTCCTTCTTATTTTCTTTTTTAGAGTATTTAGTTTATTATTATTATCAACATTGCCATAAGCAAGTTCTTAGAAGCAATAAATATCTTATTGATGTTTTAGGTGCCATGGGAAGATTTGCGTTATTTGTTCGGTGAAATAATGTATGGTGGTCACATAACAGATGATTGGGATCGAAGATTATGTAGAAGTTACTTGTTCAACTACATGCAACCCGAACTGCTAGACGGCGACCTAATGTATGCTGAAGGTTTTCCTTGTCCACCCAACACGGATTATGCAGGATATCACAAATATATCGATTCTCGTCTACCTCCCGAGAGTCCTTATTTGTACGGATTGCACCCTAATGCTGAGATAGGTTTCTTAGCTAGTACTTCTGACAATATGTTCAGAACGATTTTTGAAATGCAGCCTAGAGATGCTGGTGCTGCTGCTGGAGCTGGAATTTCCAGAGAAGACAAAGTAGGTGGCATTTTCTTCGACTTGATCTTATTTATTTATGTGAATATTAAAAGTAGAATTATTACAATTATTTATAAAATTTGGATGGATGTTTTCTAGTGTTTTCTCAATTTGTATGAAATATTCTGACTTTATAATTTCTCCGTCTCTTACCAAGTTTTCTGTTACTCTTGAAGTCGTTTGGGATATTATTATTTTGAAATCACAAACCTTCTCATCGTAACTTTTAGTCACTATAAATTTACATGCCATTCCATTTTTTGAATCAGGAATCGTAGCAATTATGACTTGAAGCCTTTAATTCAACATTGTTCACCCAAGAACGTCAAAAGTACGGTTTCCAAAACTGCAGTAGCCTGCAGTCTTTAATACGTTGCTTCACACCTCTTTTTTGATTTTTCTGGCAGCAGCAACAGAAAAGCGATATTCGCTGATTCATTCTTATCCATTTCGCTGTTATACAAATCAATACTTTAAATTTCTCCCAATTTTCGCTATTAAACTGTCAGCTTGCAGTTGTGGATAAAATAACAATGACGAAGACGATATACTAAACTAAATAAACTAAATGTTTTGGTTTCCATCTTGTATTGTGTTTGAATGACTTTGAAAAATATACAGCAATACAAATATTCTTTTTTAATTGCATTATTTATGACTGCAAATTTTGAACTTGAGTACCTTTATGTTGTGTAGGTTAGAGGTACAATAGAAGAAATTATCGATAAATTACCTGAAGCTTTTCCTGTAGCGGAAATGATGGCAAAAGTCGAGGATCGAACTCCGTATATTATAGTTGCATTTCAAGAATGTGATCGCATGAATAACTTGACATCGGAAATGAAGAGATCCCTTCACGAACTCGACTTGGGTACGTATACAAGAAATATTATAATCAAATTTAACAATATATTTCTATAAATATATTTAAAATTCGTTATTTTTTCTTCATATTCATGTACACCATCTGTTCTATAAAACAGGAAATTTTTTATACGAGAATGGAATTTGTGTATGATTCTTATGGTTATTCTTATAGGCGAGGAGCCTCCAATCTTGAAAGCTCCGTTTAATGCTTAATATATTTTCCTATATTTCCTTTTTCACGTATTAATCCGTATTTATCCTAAATATGAGGAAAAAAACAGAGGTAGGAGAAAGACATGACTCCAAATAAATTTCTTGAACGAAAAAAATTATAGAAATTCAATACTATATTAGTTATTTATGATACAAGTGTGAGAAGTTATACTTTTGCTCACAAGTGCAAGGTACTAACGTAGCGAGTGCCTTTTTCGCAACGAGTGCGCAAAAGTACTTCACGCACAAGTGTCATACAAAACTTTATCTACGACCACATGGTGAGAAAATAGAAAAATGTGCTCTGAAAGGTTGAAAAAACATAAAAAGAAATTTTCTATAAACAAATATATACACAACGAATTCTAATTTCAGGTGGTGTGCAATTCAAAGAAATGCATTCGAGTTTCTTCCATTTAAAATAAGTGTAATTGAAATTTTGAATATAACAGAGAATATTGTTCACTATGTCTGACACTTCTGTCGAATTTACTGACAGCACAATAGTTTATACAACAAACGACTAAATTCATGGCAACAAGATACTAATTACGTAGCTAAAAAAAGGGTTAAAATGAAAACCCCATTTAAAAAGCATTGGTCATTTATGCACGCTTTTGGGTGTTATACCTAATGAAAGTCCCTTATAAAAAGCGTTGTTCATTTACGCACGCTTTTCAACGTGTCTATAATGTATGACTTCACACATTTTTGGAACTTTAGTTCTTTACGTCAGGTTATGTTTGAGCGATCAGGGGTCGCGACGCAAAAGATCTGACCGTTACGCGTTACGTTACGCTACGTTATGTTACGTTGCTTCGTTATGTGCCTTGCTTGCGTGCTTGTGCTCTCTCCTTAGTATCTCTCTCGTTTACGAAGCAGCGATTCATATGCTCCGGCCGGGACTCGAACCCGGGCCGCCCGCGTGGAATGCGAGCATTCTACCACTGAACCACCGATGCTATATTGAAATTCTATGCAAAGCTGGTATTCGTAGTGCTGGTGATCTACTTGAATTTGTTCGGATAAATTTTTACTATTATTTCCATAATTTTTTTTGCGTGATTAAGTGGATTTGAGAGTTTTTTGACTTATTTCGAGAATCGTTGACTGTATTGGGCTGTATTCCCGTGAAATCGAGTGTATTTGGATGAAATAGTTTTCCTATCGTTTTAGACTGTTTTCATCAGCGTTATTTCGAGTTTTGGTCTGTATTTGACTGAAATATAATAGAAAATGGTCCGATTGCAAGCTAACTTTTGAAGGAAATAGTAATTTGTGCAACTAGTGTGGATATGATGGCCATATCGCACGAGGACGAAGTTTGAGCACGCCACCGTAGGCGGAGTGCTCAATCGTTCAAGTGCGATATGGACAATCCACACGAGTCGAGCAGCATATTTTTTTCTACGACCCACTTAAGAAAAAATCTAGAAAATAAAAATTTCCATAAACTGTAATATAACTTCAAATTAAAAATTTAACAATTCAATTTTATGTTTCCACTAATTTTTTTGTGGTAAACGTACAGTTCTTGAATGTCTAATTTGTATAATGCTACGGTTTCCCTTTTTAAATATACGATGCTGTTATAAGTAGATGTTGCCAGTCGGACTCCCTCATGAAGGGTACCGTACCATTATCTATAATGATGAATATTCTGCTAAATATTTCAAACGTCTACCTGTTGTCGTTATTAATAACAAGCAGAATAATTATTTAAAAGTAGAATTAACAATAAAAAAAACCTCCTCACGGGGAATCGAACCCGGGTCTACTGCGAGGTCTGGTATGCTTACTACTCGACCACCAAAGAATATGCAAATCGTTTATCTATAACGTCAGACGTATTACATAAATTTTGCTTAAAAGGAACTAAAGTTCCAACCGTGTGTCCCGCGACACGTCCTACCTTTTTTTGGTTCGTAAATGACTAATTTCAAAGGTGGTCGTAGATACAATTTTGTTTAGGATATTTTGGACAATTAAATCCACGCCGACTAAGCAAATTTTATTCGCCTAAGTGTTGACATCTAATTTTTTTTAAATTCTATTGAGTTTAGTCACAGCTTTCAGGATTGGTGGCTCCTGGACTAATATACTTATAGCAGGGGTTGAATGTAGCAATATATTTTGACAAGCGACGTAATCCATCAAAAATTTTGTTCATCCTCACTTATTCATTTCACTTTTCTCGCTTCCCTCAATATAGAGGTGTTGGTATTTCGTTCTGCTTTATGTATTTTGCTACTTTTGTTCAAATTTCTTTCCTGTCGTTACCCTGTTGCTAAAGATCAAATCGTGAAAAGTTCCAGATTTTTGATTTGTTTTGCTTGTGTCATCAGTTAACTAATTAGTTTTTCTCATTATGTTCGTTAGCCTAGAATTGAAATATTATTAGATATCGCAGAATAATAATTATTCAAACGCTGTATAAGTTTTGAGAAATGTTTTTGAAAGACAGTGACCGTTCAACTGAGAAGCAACAACTACTTCCCAGGCTATAGGCCCCGACGGATATTGAATTACACTTCAAAGTCAAACGGGTCTGGTATATCTACTAGATATTTAACACCAAACCATTCTGGTTTGCAATTAGAAGGGACAACATAACTTGTAGACCGATTTCGGTGTATTTGCGCCACATCAGTACAAGGTATATGTTCAAAACTTATAAAGCGCTGGAATAATTATTTTTGGTAACGCGCTTTATTAAATACGACACTATTACAGAAAACTGTAATAATATTCTATTGACTATTTCACTAGAGTAAATTGGTAACTGACAAAATTTGAAGGTTTTGAACTGGCAATTTTTTGACGTGTAATATATCAAATCTATGTGTATAAAATTCTATCACTCTGTGATAAAATTCAATATAAAATCTTTGTTAGTGGTTTCTAAGGAAACTAAGTTGTTTATTTATTTATTTAACTTTCTAAGAATTATTAAAACTGTTTCAAAAATTTAAATAAGTATTATTAACATGAATAATACAAGATTTGGAAATAATCCAATAAATGAAATAGAGAGTACAATAATTAAGCAAAGTAAGTATACCGCGAAATACAATGAAGACAAAAAAGTCTGCGTGGGAACAGTTTAGAATGTTTCTGGACGCACGTAATTATACGTTAGAAAAGGATACTTCTGAACAAGTTATAGCAAAAATTCTTGAAGATTATGGTTTTAACATGAAAAAAGAGATGGAACTGATTATACAGAAGCTAGTGTGAAAACACTTTGGAATACGACTGCTCAAATGGTTCAGGAAAAATATTTTCTAGAATTTAACATCAAAATTGATCCATTTAAAGAATTAATGGAAATGGTAGAAAGCTATTCTGAAAATATTCCTGATGGGTTACAAAAAAAGTTTTTTCATTTATGTTCGTTCGAATTAGCATGGCATGGAAATGGACCTGCTAATTGTGATATTAATTACTTTAAAAAAGAATATGATAGTAAAGGTAATTTTACTGGCAGGGTAGAATATAATCCAATCTTTTCCAAAACGACACAAGGAGGATCGAATCTGGCAGTAAGTGGCTGGTAAGAAATAATGCTAACAACAATTTGTGTCCCGTTCATTTATTTTTAAAAATTATTGAAAAAAGAGAATCCAATCCTTATCTAACAGCAACAAGATTATTTTTAACAGTATATCCAAATTGGGAGAAAGGAATATTGTACAAAAATTCACCATTGGGAATTAATACAATTTCAAAGTGGACGAAAATATCGGCAGAATCAATTATTGGTATAGACACAAAAAAAATAAAAATAACCAATCATTCACATAGAGCTTCTGCAATATCTGCATTAGCAAAAGAAGGAGTTGGTGAACAAGAAATAATTAAGCTTACAGGACATTCTTCTGCGCATTCTTTGAAACCATATTTACAATTAAATGAAGAACACCATTGCCAACTTATAGAGAACCTTCGAGAAAATAAAAATGAAGAAAAGGAATCCTCAGTTTCTAACTTAAATTCATCACAGGTTATGATGCAAAACAATCCCCAAAATAATGCTACAACGTACAATTATAATAATTGTACTTTTTACATAAATAAGTAATTTTTTTTCATAATGTTATTATTTTTTTGGCTTTGTATAATTGAAGTTTGCAATAAATAAAACGTTTAAACATATGATTTTTTAGTTTTTCTCTCGTGAAATAGTCATGTCGAATACCACTCAATTAAAAATTTTGTGAGGTAAAATTTTTCTCTTGTCGTATTCAAGTTTGTTGCTTTTAGGTAATTTTGCTCATGACATTTAATCCAAAACCACTCGCCTAACGGCTCGTGGTTTTGTTAAAAATGTAATACGCAAAATTGCCAAGCAACAAACTTTCATGACAATCGAAAAATTTTGCCGACAAAATTTTCACTCTCGTGGTATTATATATGAAAATATTATTTTTATTTCAGGTTTGAAAGGAGAGTTAACTATAACTTCCGATATGGAATACTTGGATGAAGCTCTTTTCATGGACCAAGTACCGGAATCATGGTCAGTCAAAGCCTATCCAAGTTTGTTGCCGTTGGGACAATGGGTAGGTGATTTAACTTTGAGAATAAAAGAGCTGGAAGGATGGACGAATGATTTTTCCATGCCACCGACGGTTTGGTTGGGTGGATTTTTCAATCCACAATCATTTTTGACGGCTATTATGCAACAAACGGCCAGGAAGAACGAGTGGCCGTTGGATAAAATGTGTTTGATGACAGATGTTACCAAAAAACAGAAAGAAGATTTTACGGCTGCTCCAAGAGAAGGTTCATATGTTTCCGGACTTTATATGGAAGGAGCAAGGTGAGGTATTTTCTAAATATTCTACGGTGATCTACAAAAAAAAGTATTTCTACGTATTTCTACAAATCACTCATAGATATCAATTGGACACAAACTCAAACTTTTACCAGTTCTGTCACAAACCAACCACCAAAGCTATTTCTTTCATCAATCTAACAGCTCCCGAACCTAACCAAAATTAATTTCCCACTTCAGCTCTATAGAGAATATGACTCAATTGAAATGAGATTTTATTGCAGGAAACAATTTTAACATTCGGACAGATTCTAAAATGAATTTTAAACTAAAATTTAATTTTAGGTGGGATATACAATTAAACAGCTTGGCAGATTCAAAACTTAAAGAACTATTCCCAGTTGTACCTGTAATATTCATTAAAGCTATAACCCAGGATAAACAGGATTTGAAGAATATGTACGATTGTCCTGTGTACAAAACGAGAATGAGGGGTCCAACTTTCGTATGGACGTTCAATCTGAAAACTAAAGAAAAAGCGCTTAAATGGGTTTTAGCAGGTGTCGCTTTATTATTACAAATATGATCTCATTATACTTATGTTATTGTTGGTTTTAAGTATTGTTGATATATTTTATTTGAATTAAATATTTATGTTTGTTGGAGTTTGTGCTTTTTATTTGTTTATTTGACCGAAGAAGCTTCCTTTGAAGTTGAAACTGTTATGCAGCTAACATTATCAAGGATGAAAATGTATGTATTTTTATGACATTTAAACGATACTATAGTTTACTAGAAATGGGATCCAGTGAACTGGTTCTCGCTAACTTTCTTCTAGCCTGGAATTATCGACTCAAAATATACTGGTGTAAGTGAAAGTTTCTCCTGAATCGATTGCCGAAGACTAGAACGTTCTATCTATCATATTAGTAGAGTTATGAATATTTTTGGAACTGAACGTTACGTTACGTTATGTTACGTTGCTTCGTTATGTGCCTTACTACGTACGTGGGCTCTCTCCTGAGTCTCTCTCTCTCGTTTACGAAGCAGCGATTCATATGCTTCGGCCGGGAATCGAACCCGGGCCGCCCGCGTGGAAGGCGAGCATTCTACCACTGAACCACCGATGCTACATTAAAATTCTATGCAAAGCTGGTATTCTCAGTGCTGGTGATCTACTTGAATTTGTTCGGATAAATTTTTACTATTATTTCCATATTTTTTTTTGCTAGTGTGGATATGATGGCCATATCGCACGAGGACGAAGTTTGAGCACGACGCCGTAGGCGGAGTGCTCAATTGTTCAATTGCGATATGGACAATCCACACGAGTCGAACAGCATATTTTGTCTACGACCCACATAAGAAAAAATCTAGAAAATAAAAATTTCCATAAACTGTAATATAACTTCAAATTAAAAATTTAACAATTCAATTTTATGTTTCCACTAATTTTTTTGAGGTAAACGTACAGTTCTTGAATGTCCAATTTGTATAATGCTACGGTTCCCCTTTTTAAATATACGATGCTGTTATAAGTAGATGTTGCCAGTCGGACTCCCTCGTGAAGGGTACACCGTACCATCATCTATAATAATGAATATTCTGCTAAATATTTCAAACGTCTACCTGTTGCCGTTATTAATATCAAGCAGAATAATTATTTAAAAATAACGCGTGAGAGTTTGGTTTGCTTACTACTCGACCACCGAGGAATATGGAAGTTGTTTATCTATATAACGTCAGATGTATTACATAATTTTATAAAATCTGAGGTCTCCTAAAATACCCATTTTATTTTGTTTTAAGTATTTGTTGTTAATTTGTACGGATTATTTCATATAATATTTTGGCTTCACGCACTTGTATCATAAATAACTATTGTGCCAATCAACTTAATGATAAGATTTATATAAATAATACTACTGTATATTTTTGTTAAATAAAGTTTCATCCAGAGGAAAATAAATTCTGAAATTAATTTGTGTATTTATTTATTGATTCAAAAAATTTTTGCTTGAAAGGAACTAAAGCTCCTACCGTGTGTCCCGCGACACGTTCTACCTTTTAGTTTTGAGAAGTGGATTTTTGAAAATTTCATGACTCCATTTGAAGGAGAAAAAAATATTTTATACAAAAACAGACTGTGGAAGTCATTTTGTCGTCCCAAAAAACCCCTGTAAACGAATTTTGAGCATTTTTAATGTCGAAAACATTTTTTTTGTCGAAAATTTTAAAGCAAGGGAAATACTTATTTGAAGTAAACTGATTCTCGCTAACTTCCTTATCGCTCAAAATTATGGACTCAAAATATACTGGTAGTATATGTAAAATTCTCTCTCGAACCGATTGCCTAAGACTAGAACGTTCTATCTATCACATTAGTCGAGTTATGAGTATCTTTAGTTTTAAAAAGTGGATCTTAGAAAATTTCATGACTACATTTGGAGGAGAAAAAATGATTTTATACAAAAACGAACTGTGGCAGTTAATTTCTCGTCCTAAAAAACCCCTATAGACGTATTTTGAGCATTTTTAATGTCGAAAACATTTTTTTTGTCGAAAATTTTGAAGCAAGTGGTAGGTATGGAGATATTTAATATAAACTGGTTCCGCTAACTTCCTTATTGCTCGATTTAATGGACTGGTATATGTAAAATTTTCCTCTGAATCGATTTCTGAAGACTAGAACGTTTTATCCATCATATTAGTCGAGTTATGAGTATATTTTTTTGAAAAGTTTTGAGGTCGAGTTATGAATGAGTATGGTATGGAAATATTTAATGTAATCTAGTTCCGCTTGCTAGAGACTTCAAAAAATGACTCAATGTGCTCAACCATAGAGAAATATGTCAATTTGTCTATGTGCTCAACTTTGAAATCGATTCACTGATCTTGGTCTAATTTCGGTCTGAATAAACATTGCAGCTCACGGAATTGGTAAACCCTGTTTATTAATTGAAACATTCCGACAAATTTTGTATAGAATTATTGAAAGCCAGCCAGCCAGCTTTACCTATTGATGGTTTTATCCAAAACTCTGGTTGATTTCGAATTCTGGGAACTAGAAAATTGTTTGGTTGGGTTTATATTTTTTTTACCTGCGGCCTAAAAATGTGTACATAGTGAGTTTTTTAACCAAATAATTTTAAAAAACTTTCAATATCAATTCCACTTCGTACGAGCACTGGCAGGCAGAAATAGTATATTTAGTATTAAGAACGGTGAGGGTTGTTTACCGGTCGACAGCAATGTTTGGAGGCTGAGCGTAGCGAAGCCTCCAATTTTGCTGGAGACCGGTATTACCCTTAACGTTCGAGATGCTTATACCATTTTTTGCGCGATCGTATTAAAATCAATTTCGAATGAAATAATTGAAATTTCTTCGAAATGAACGGAATGTCAAAAGTGACATTTATACTTCTCGATCAGTTTAAAATATAATTTGCATTTTGGCGAAATTGTTTTCATGCTATTTATCACTTTTTATATTGTTCTGTTCGATTCTGTTCATTAAAAAAATATGAATCTTCTTATTTTTTTTGTTCCCTTTGTGTAATGAATGAAGTAATATATTATTTAGGACCACTCAAATGTATGTAAGGCTAAGACGTCGGTAAGTAATTTACTTACCGACGTCTGAACGGTAAGTAAATCACTTACCGGGGGCCAAGTAGTCGGCTTCTTGCTACCGACTCAGGGGACTAGCAGAGAAGGACTAGCAAACCTTCGAGGATGCATATCCCAAGACCGTCTGTGTACCTTCACGTGGTGGCCCTGTTTATACAGAACACAGCGGATCGAACCAACCTAAATCCAAGGTGTGAGATACCGTGCCGAGGGATGAATGGCACTAGGGTCAAATAGTGTCACGAACGGTTCCTCTAGGGCAACGGGCGAAGCCCTAGTAGTAACTTAGCCTTAACCCTGTGCAGGGGGCACCGCAGGGTTGGACACACCCCTTCCCCCTTACTCGTGAAACTTGAATGGAACCAAGTAACAAAAAAGAAAAACCAGACGACGGCGGGAAGTCTGAATCAGAGAGCATGCTCTCAGACGAAGACAGGACCATCGTCGGAAGCGAAAGTGACGCATCAGTGGGAACAGCCGGAACCACTGATACGATCACAAAACAGATTGCTGAACTTGGAAAAGTCCAGCAAGAAAGAAAAACCTCGGGAGCCTTCAAAAGAAAGCAGACCAAGGCAAGGAAAATGGCGGAGGGAGCATGGACGCAGGAGAAGCCCAAAAAGCAGGCTCCTAAGGAACATGAGCCCAAAAACAATAAGGGGAAGAGAAACCGCTCGGAATCTCAGACCCCTCCAAAACCGCGACCGAGCAAAAAACCGAGGAGTGGACCCCCACAGACCGGTTCATACAGCGAGGTCGCCAAAGGAACACGGATGGCAATTATTGACAAACGCCATCCGGAAATAACACTGAGCCAAGAACAAGCAGACTTGGTTCAAGAAAAACTGGTGAATGCAATTGATGCCGCCCCCTCAGGCAGTGGCACGAACTTGCAGTTCATCAGGACCACGTTCAACGGTGGCGTATTGTGGCTAACATGCGCAAACCAGGAGACAGCTGACTGGCTCAGGGGTAGTGCAGGGGGCCTGGAGGGTCTATGGGAGGGGGCGGCTTTGACAGCAGTCGAAGCCAAGGACCTCCCTAGACGACCCAGGGTCATCGTATTTATCCCTGGACCAGCAGATCAGGAGGAAAAAGTGCGAGGACGCTTGGGGGAGCAAAATGCCAACCTGAGGGTGAACGGCTGGCTCCTCCTGAGTCGAAAGGTAGAAGAAAAAGGCCAAATCCTGGCCTACTCCATTGACGAGGTCTCCCATGGGGCCTTGGCAGCTAACCAGTTCAGAGCTTACTACAAGCTCAACATGGTTACTTTTCACTCGCCGAGTGGGGAAATTCAGGGTACTTCAGGGGAACCTCCATCACAGTAAAGGGGCTTCGGCGGAACTTACTGTGATAAGAGGAAAGTATGAAGTGGCCCTTCTTCAAGAACCCTGGATTAACAGAGGTAAGATTATGGGACTGAATGGCATTGGTGAGTTGATTTATGACAGAACCTCTGACCATCCAAGAACATGCATTATTGTTAAGAAAGGTATAAAAGCCCTTTCACTAACTAATTTTTGTTGTAGGGACTTAGCGGCGGTCCTCATCACACTGGGGCAAGGAAATGGGACTAGAGAAGCAATTCTCGCATCGGCCTATCTTCCTTACGATGACCCCAGACAACCACCAACCAGGGAAGTCGAAGAACTGGTCAAGTACTCCAGAAAGAAGGGTGTGCAGCTGATCATTGCATGCGATGCCAACTCACACAATCTTAACTGGGGAAGCACCAACACCAACGAAAGAGGTGAGTCATTACTAGAATTTATTACGGCTAACAATTTGAACGTATTAAATGAAGGAAATAAACCAACTTTCGCTAACTCAAACAGAAAGGAGGTTATCGATATCACGATTGGCACTCATTACATAAGTAACTTCGTGAGTAATTGGCATGTTTCCGAGGAAGAAAGCTTCTCTGACCACAGACACATATACTTTCAAATTTCGAGAACCGAACCGAAAATAGAATACTATCGTAAGCCGCGAAAAACGAACTGGGAAGCATATAATGCAGAACTAGTTAACAGTTTAGACCGAACGATGGTAAAAATTAAGAACACAACAGACCTAGAGATAGCAGCAGACCTGACACAGGAAGCAATTATCTCAGCGTTTGAAAACAACTGCCCAACGGTAAGGAAGAAATCCAACAGGAATGTGCCCTGGTGGACAAATGAACTTGCCGAAAAACGGAGACAGTTAAGGAAGAAATTTAATAGAACTAAAGAAAATTCAGAAGAATGGACGGATTATAAGAGGGCCCTAACTGAATACAACAAACTGGTAAGGAAAGTCAAGAGAGACTCCTGGAGGAGGCACTGTGAGGAGATAGAACAGACTCATGAGTGTGCCAGACTGCAGAAGATTCTCTCCAAGGACCCTAATCAGACTATACACGCTATCAAAAAAGATAACGGACAATATACTGAAAATGGAAGAGAAACCTTGGAAGAGCTACTCAAGGTACACTTCCCTGGATCAATACCCACCATTCCGCCACAGAACTCTCCAGCGACAGAACTGGATAGACCACGATGGGCATCCAGGATAGACTGGCGAACAGCGAAGGCAGTGGTAGATGCGGAAAAGACAGAATGGGCTATTAACAGCTTCAAACCATATAAATCACCGGGACCAGACGGGATTTATCCTATCCTACTCCAAAAAGGAGGAAATACACTGCACAACAGGGTAAGTGAACTGCTCAGAGCCAGCCTAGCTCTGGGGCATATTCCAAGAACCTGGCAACGCATCAGAGCTACATTTATACCAAAACCTGGAAAATCTGGACAGGACACGGCTAAAGCTCTGAGACCAATCAGTCTAATGTCATTTTTGCTAAAGACTCTTGAGAAACTTCTCGACAGACATATTAGAGATGGTATAATGGCTACAAGACCAATACACCGAGATCAATATGCATACAGAGAGGGAAAATCAACCGAAACAGCATTACATCAACTCATAAAAAGGGCTGAATACGTGCTGGAAAACAAAGAGGTGCTGCTGGCAGTCTTTCTTGATATAGAAGGAGCTTTTGACAACACCTCCTATGAATCTATAGCTAAGGCGACGAGGAATTTAGGGATCGATGCCACGAGCTGCAGGTGAATAGACTGCATGCTCAGAAGCAGGCTCATAGAATCAACTCTGATGGGGGAAACAATGGCCGTATGTGCAGCCAGGGGCTGTCCGCAGGGGGGAGTACTATCCCCGCTGCTGTGGAACCTGGTCATGGACGGGCTCATCAGTACCCTACACAGAGGAGGATTCAACACCATAGGATATGCAGACGACCTGGTAATTCTATCCCAAGGTAAATACAACAGTACAACCAGAGACAGACTCCAGATGGCTTTAAATGTATTAACAGGCTGGACTGTAAAAGAAGGGCTACGTATTAGCCCTTCGAAAACACAGATAATTGCGTTCACCAGAAGAAGGAAAAGGGAAGGACTTGGCCCTCTGACGCTTCAAGGTGAACCAATACGACTGTCGGATGAAGTAAAATATCTTGGGGTTATCCTAGACCCAGGCTTAACTTGGAACCGACACCTCCAGCACGTGATCAAGAAAGCGGAGGTGACCTTCATGGTTGCCAGACGTACTTACGGCATTAAATGGGGACTAAGACCCAGCCAGCATGGTACACTGGCTATACAAAATGGTTGTCATTCCCAGGATCACATATGCATCTTTGGTATGGTGGCCAAAGACCAGACAATCCTCTGCTATGCTAAAACTAAGCAAGGTGCAAAGACTTGCATGCACTGGCATTACAGGGGCAATGAGGACTACTCCTACAGCGGCGCTGGAAACAATGCTAGACCTTCCTCCACTACATTATGTCATAATGTGTGAAGCAAGGGCAGCACAAACCCGACTGGAAAAAGCACTAGACCATGATGTGGCACATGGGAGAGGACACACAGAGATAAGGCAGGTGGGTGATGACATTTTCAAAATGCCAACAGACCAAATGACTACCAAATATATCTTTCGCAAGAACTTCGAGATTGTCATCAAAGATCGAAAGGAGCTTGAGGAAGAGAACGCACCACCACTTAGTAGAGCGAATGAACTGATCTGGTATACAGACGGATCTAAAAATGAACTCGGCACCGGAGCGGGCATATACAGCAAGACGAGCAAATATGAAGGAATCGTCTCGCTAGGAAAATACGCCTCTGTATTCCAAGCAGAGGTTTAAGCAATACTTGCGTGTGCAAGGGCTAACAGTATGAGAGCCTACAACAACAGGCAGATCAGGATCTACAGCGACAGCCAAGCCGCCCTTAAAGCACTTCAGAGCTATAGGGTGACATCTCGGCTAGTATGGGAATGCGGCGAAGAACTTAGAAGACTGGCGACTCGGAACAGTGTAACACTGGAGTGGGTACCAGGTCATAAAGGAATCGCAGGCAATGAAAAAGCTGACGAACTCGCAAGAGTAGGATCGTCAGCTCTGATGAACGGACCCGAACCTGCTGTGGGCATCCCCAGATGCTTAACCAGGTCATGGTTAAAAGGGTGGTTGAAAGAACAACACAAGAAATACTGGAAGAATACGACTGGGCAAATACATGGGAAGAAATTCATAAAAGAACCATCAGAAAAAGTAGCGAAAGAACTGCTCTCAATGAGCAGGAACAAACTGCGCACCACTACGGGGCTACTTACGGGACACTTTCCCACAAAGGAGCACCTAAACAAAATAGGGCTGTACAACGGAGACCTTACATGCAGAAGATGCAAAAAGGATACCGAAACAGCTCTGCATATACTATGCAACTGTGAGTCGCTGGACCACAGAAGGCAGAAACTTTATGGTAGAACCCAAATGACTCCAGAAGACTTCTACAATCAACCAGCTAAGAACCTGTATGAGCTAATACAGGGAACGGATTGGCTGAATAGGTTGTAGTCAGAACACTAGGAGTATCCACAATAAGCCCAGGAGGCTGAGGTGGTACCGGCGAAAGGACGGCTCCGAAGAGGAAAAAAAAAAAACACTTACCGACGTGTTAGACTTAGAAACCAGTAAACACAACCTACCGTCCTGACAACCGATGCTGTAAATAAACAAAAAAGATCCATCGCGCAAATAAGCATATTTATCTAGTTTTCTATTCATTTTGTTCATTGATTTTTAAGTGAGAGGTTTTTAAAATTCGCGCCCAACCAAAAATGACTGATGACATAAGGAGTGCGTTCATAATATATGGGTCGGGTGAGGAGCGAAAACAGTTAGTAAATGTATCAGTCAGTAAAATTTGAACAGGATGAAACCACATGCAAATGCAAATGCTTACTGTCCCTATAACCTTAAATTCTTCTTTTCTTCTCCAATTTGTTAACTACCCATTGTTATGATTATTTGGTTCATCAAGTCAAACTAGTTGAAATGTGACTAGCTTCAACTTGTATTAGTATCGTCAAAATCTGAGGCGAATTTCAGGAAATATTTAAATTTTGTCTATTCAGCGCTGTCAAGGATGACAAAACATTTATTTTGTCATCTTTGGCGCAATCAAAGTGTTAACTAGGCAACCAATAATGCGATTTGAAGAGAATTCAAAATGAAGTTGTTGTTTCACTTGTGACCAATTTAATTTTTTCGTTGGTTCATTAATTTTCATTCCAAATAGTTCCGAATCATACGCAGATTTAATATATATATATATAATCAAAAAGCCCTTCTACCATATAGTATGGTGTTGGGAGGTATTTTCTTCTTATCCATGTACGAATTTCCACCATTCCTTCTTGTTTTTTGGCTTTTTCTTTCGCCTCATTCCACGTCAGATTTCTCTCTTTAAAGATTTCTGCAATTGTTTTGTCCCAGGTAATTTTTGGTCTACCCCTTTTTCGTTTGTTCTCTGGTATTGCCTGCCATACTTGTTTCACTACTCTGTTATTCTTCAATCTTTGTAAGTGCCCCCACCAGCTCAGTTGCCTCTTTTTTATAAAATCTAATACGGGTTCTACTTCTAGCTCATCTCTTAGTGTCTGGTTTCTAATACGATCCTTCCTGGTTATCCCTTTCACTCGTCTTAGATACTTCATCTCCGTCGCCTGGATCTTACTCTTCTGTCTGTCGTTTATTACCCATGTTTCGCATCCGTATGTTAGTATTGGTCTGTATATGGAGTGGTACACTTTCATTTTTGTTGTCCTAGATATTTCCTTCCTGTTTATAAATTTGTTATTCATTGCATAATAACATTTAATGGCTTTGTCAACTCGTGTATTGATTTCTAATTCCTGTCTGCCAGTATTTTCGATTATAACCCCTAGAAAATATGTCACTATTCGGAATTATTGCGATTGGAATATTTATTTAAATTACACAACACCCTCTCCAATTTATTAAATATACAGTTGTTGGAGAAGTTCATTGGATCAATTTGCGATTAACCTCAAGTTTGAGCTAAGTTCGACCTTCAAAATATCTCGATAATAATTCTACTCCAATAGAGTTGTTGGTGCTATAAACTGTGATAGGTCTTAAACATTATACGTAGGGTCTGTGTTATATCTTGTCTACTCCATCAAAAAGGCATTACAACGAATTTTTCAAAAATAATGGGAAGCTTAATTTCTAAATTCGTTGCTGAACGTTATTGGAGGATATTATATAGACTATTTATATACCTCGTACAGAATAAAAACCGTTTTCCTTGGAATAGTATGAGAATGTGCACTATTGCTAGCATATAACATTTTGTTAATGTTAAACTAAGACTACCGTAAGTTTGAAGAAAAACTAGAGGTTGATAAAAAGTGAGTTGTAAAACTTTCGATATTTTTGAAAAAGAGGACAAAAAAAGGATTTCTTATCCAAAAAATGTGTTGGTTCTATTTCCTAACCTCACTTACCTTACACGTGAACCGCGAACTGTCAAAGGAGCCTGCAGCCAATAAAACTTGATGATTTGAAGTTTTATGATTGGCTGTGAGGGTTCTTGTTCTAAGCTGGCGCCCTCTACCTTGTGCAGAAACTGACATACATGGAGTTCGATATCCCTATATAGTTTCCATGATTTCCAATTTTGAATCAATCACTTTTGTGACTAGTTCAGTGTACAAATGACATAGGCGGTATAATACAATGCTCATACCAACGAACATTAACAAGACAAGAAGGGTTACCCTCCATCGGAGCTTTATTCATGTCCAGCTTACACAAGCGCGCCGACGATTTCGATAAATTCCTGGAGCCGTGCACGTGCTCGTGCTTATACGAGGTTGATGCAAACCGCTAGCGATTAAAACGAATAACCGTTCACTTACCAGGGTGATTGAAAAACATCTAGCAATAATTGTTATTGTAACCTATTCCGCTTAGTGGGAATTAAAATAAAAAAAGGAATATCGTCAGGATATTTAATTGGTGAATCTAAACATAATTATAAAAAGAGCTGGTAGCAAAAATGAAGGGAAAAATGAAAGTTACATCAAAAAGTAATAATGAAACTAGTAGGTATAAAAAATAACAATAAAATGTTTGCAAATGCTAACTTAAATAGGTATTCCAATATAAAATGTATACAGGTCATTACAGGTTGTTTCAAATCCGAGGCCATCAAAGAGTACCAACTTACCTAACAGTAAAATACGGGTACTGGGAAAATAATTATCGCGATTCGAAAATTGTGGGAACCAAGTGAGTTAAAATCTATGAATTTTGAAAGTCTTCCATATTGAATAGCCCGTTGAAAAATCAATTAGAAAAATTGTTGTGAAATAAAATATACCTGCCGGTTTTCAAAGATGTTTCAAGATATTTGATTTTATGTTAGGTTTCATTGATTGTCTCGAAGAATATCTATTTTTTATATCCCGGTTCGCAAATTTAATTGTAAAATCAATCCGCAGCCTAATATATGGGTTTAAAAAATATTTATGAGGAAACTCTTTACAAGGATGTGTAAATAGTAAATTTTCATATAATTTTCTAATGGTCGCTCCAAAACGTTCTCGTGACAACTAATTTTATTAAAATTTTCAACAAAGATTATTTCTAGTTGCTTAACATATTCTACAATATTACTAGGAGGTACATTCAGACCTCCATAGTTTTTAGAAGTCGAATATGCTTTATGCATTAAAAATACAGCCGCTTCCTTTGGTAATGTCTTTTCATCATTATACTTTGTGCAAGCACTACCAAGAGTGTTGCAGCGAACATTTCCTTTATAGATAGCCAGAAATGTGAACTATAGCATTGCCATCCGTACTTGAAAGATTTCTATAGTCGTATGTGAAAACTGTTGAAGAGCTATTATTTGACAATATAGGTACATCGATCTTTTTATATTCTTCTAGCATATCAGGAGTTACATTGAGCAAAACTGTATTAATATATTTAATACAATTGGCACCTTCAGCCTCATTAAAATATTTAAGAGAAAATAATATCTTGAATGCCCTACAAAAATGAATTGGGGTTGGATTTCTCGAGATTCCGCAACAACTTTTTAAAAGACCAAAAAAGTTTTCAATGCAATCCTGATTAAGGTTCCTTGTTAAAAGAAATGAATAATTCCTGCATTTTAAGGTTTCCCATAAAGACAGAGCAGAGGTAATAGTAATTTTTCAGCCATTTATAAAGTGCATATTATTGTTTATACATTTTTCCACGTATGTTACCTTTCCATCATTCTGTTTGCAGAACCAAACACAAAACACTAAGTACGTAGATGTTTATTTTATTTCTAAATGAAAATTCGCTCACTCAAAAAGACAACTGGTATATTTCTTTACATATCACTACGACGGACAACCTGTTTATGCATATCGCGCGTAGGAGACTTACGGTGCTCTATACACAGTATCATCCGATATTCGAGCGAGATTGGCATAACGAGGGGAGGAGCTTAGAGTGATCCTTCTTGTCTTGTTAATGTTCGTTGCTTATACCTACTTTCCTACTTAGTGTGGAGTTTAATTAACTGAGTGAGTGAAACTTGTGGACCGGTGGCGTATAATAAAAAACGTAAAAATTATCTGCGAAGTTAGTTTATTAATTAAACTGTCAATTTAACCAAAAACTAGTAGTGGTTTTTGCTAAGCCGCTGTAACAAATTGCATTTGACAAATAATTTAAAGCCTTTGGAGCGAAAGTAGCTTTGAAAAGTGTTGAATTTCGGCTTCTGCGATTGAAAATGCGTCTAAAATTTCTTGTGTCCTTATTATTCAATTCTTCAATATTCCCACGAATTTTCCTCTCGAAATATATCTATGATCATTGACATATTGTGTGTGTACACTGTACATTGCGACATTGAGTTGTCGATTTATTCATCAAATAATCGTATATAAAGGAATCTCTACAAATATCGTCACATTTCTCTTACTTTAATTGAAATCCATTTCCAGATATTCACTAACGCTGATAGTTTTCTTCAGATCTACAGATAATTTAACAGATTTAAATGTGCAAAAAGTATTGATTGATTTGAAATTGGTACCAAAAACCAATGAAACTATAGACAAAAAAATCTTCTTCCCACATATTTGATTTCGTCGTGACTAAATGTATGCTGGCAGATTACGTTGCTGCCTCGCTCATATGATAAAGTAGAGTTTTTTTGGTTCTGTTGTAGCTTTGCGTCTCCAAAAACTCTGCTAACCAAATGTTTGTGTACACGGAATGATACAACCACTTCCGAACGTTCTCCCCTTACCTGTTCTGTTACCGTCTCAGTTTCTCCACTATCGTTATTTTTATTCTACACCCTACAAACTTTCATCGATAAAAATCTCCAAGAAATGATCTGACGATACTAAATTACTTCCCATTTCTACTTCGCCGCCGTCTTTATGGAAGAACAGTGACCTAAATGTATTTTTTTTAATTTGGGAAGAATAAACCTTGTGGCTGCCGCGCCTCGGAGTGACATATGAATAGGTTTGAGCCACCGTCGATAACTTTTATGTTTAGTAAAGATACTGAAATAAAACAAAAATTTTTACCAGATCCGGTTTTCTTTTTAGGTGAAAGTGCCATAGTTGACCTCCTAGATCTCTTAGAAGAACGTATTGTGTCGTCGGACCTTCCAGATACTATAGTTAACCTTCTGTGTGCTTTTTGACTGTCAATTTTATTGAAAATTTGATTAAACTCATCTTTCATTTTATCATTTTGCATAATTTTCAAGATGTTCATTTTACGTTTTTCCAAAACTCTCATGCCACCTCCATCAAACTCTATCTTATCTAGTACTTCCAGACACTAAAATTTCAATTCAACCACAATGGAGTGTGCAAAAAAAAAATTGAAATAAATAAGACAGGGCGTAATTTCAATTCAATTCAATTCAACTTACCAGACGCAAATAATCGACCGCTTCTGTACTCTGGTTGGAGTTAGCGATCTGAATGGCATTATTAATATCGGTCTTAGCATCAGATTTTATTTTTTCAGCTATATCAATTTTTGCCAGTAAAACCAACGCATTTACATTCCACTGGTAGAGTTCTTTGTCCTTCGCAGCCTGTCGAAGGCAATTCAACGCGAACAATCTAGCGTCAGCGTATCGTTTAGTCAACACGTATAATCTTGCTAGCTCATGGTTAACCCAACACAATTCTTCGGGAGTTTCGGTTTGTTGAGATCGAGCTTCGTAGACGCTGATTCGTTTTCTAAAATATTTGTTTTTCCGATGAACTATATAAATTATATAATTTGTAGTATTTTTTCAAGTCTCGCGTTCGCACTAGGTTTGTATAATTTTGAAGCCTTAAGGCGGGAACAAACCAAGCAAACATTGTTGTACAACAGTGGAACAACACTCGAAAAACACAGTGTATACGTGTTGCGCATGAGTTGTGCAGCTGTTGCCGAACTACTGATCGGTGTTCGCTCCCGAGGCGGTACCTCAAAGGAGATGTTGCCGAACAGTGCGCACCATAGACAAAATAAAAGAGACGGATTGAAGCATAGGCGGTATTGGGCATAACGTTTCTGCGCCGCCACTCGCGCATCGAGTCGCTGCGGTCGCGTGAACTACAAGATTTTTTACATAAGCAGAATGGAATGAAATACTTTAA
>CAJUYH010004007.1:0-10008 GCA_910591685.1 Galerucella tenella | reverse complement strand
TCCGTCAAACCACACAGGAGTTCGTCAACCGTCAGACTCCACATTAACGGGGATGCTTCTCCTCCCTGTGGGCATCCTCTGGTAGTGCAGATGGAGACAATGTTTTTGCTCGTCCTCGTCTCTGCTATTCTTGTGGTGAGCAGTTCCGACATCCATTTGGATGTTGTGCTGTCTACACCTCTTCTGTTCAATGCTCTTCTGACTGCCTTATGTGTAGTATTGTCAAAAGCTCCTTCTATGTCCAAAAATGCACATACTACAGTTTCTTGGTTGTCTAGAGCACCTCGGATATCCTCCGTCAGTTGTACCAGTGCAGTCTCCGTAGATCTGCCTGCCCGGTAAGCATGCTGACATGGGTGGAGAGGTAGTCTCTCTAGGATTTCCGTTCTAATATGGTTATCAATAGCCTTTTCCATCGTTGAGTACAAACGATGTTAGACTAATTGGTCTAAAGGAATTGGGGTTTGTTGTGTCCCTTTTTCCAGTTTTTGGAATGAAGGTTACTATTGCCCTTCTCCAAGGCAATAAGCTATGTTTCTGGTTTAGTTGTTGAAAAAATTACAACTTTCAATTGTGAAGAATGCAAGGCTAATTTGCAGACAGACATTTTAGATGCTCACCATAGTTTTACTTCTTTTAAAGAAAATGATGATAAAACACGTCTGATTTATGTACAAAGGGAAGTCATTGAATTTCTTTCAACGCTGCATGACATTATATATGTTACGGTTAAAGTATTTACTTAGCTAGTATATAAACTAGTTGGATAGTATACAAACTATCCAACTACCTGGTTATTTTGATGAAAAATCATATTTCCACTAAAATAGCTACGAGTAATGGCTGGTTTGTATACCATCCAGCTAGTTTATAAACCATACAAAATTTATCGCTAAAACTCAAACCACGAGGAAGTTACACAAATAAGCAAGCATTTTTGGCTAGTTTGTAAACTATCCACATTAGTTGGATAAAGTGTGAACCTGATATTGGTAGTAATACATAATGACCAACGAGTTGGTTATTATGTATTACTCAACAAACTAATCAATGTTCTCGGGGTTAATTTAGTTCAGGATAGTAAAATATTGAGTCAAAAATGCTTTCTTCATTGGTACAATGCAAGATTGTAACAGGTACCTATTATTACTTTGGAAAAAGTGAAAGAAATATAACAAATAATACCAGGTGACAAAATATTAACAATAAAATATGTCAGGACATTAAAACCACCAAACAAAGAACAGTATTGTTGGAGCAAGTTGCACTGTTGTGGCACTTACTATTACACGTATATCCTATCCCACGTATACACTTTTTATTCGCACAACTCTTCTTGCAGTGACATCGCACATATCCTTGGGTTGAACCCGATACTGAAAATTTTCCTGCAGCGCTTCGTAATGTTATTTCGGTGTCCGTCTTGACATTTTCCAACTTTAAAAATTGTTGCTTACATTTTTCAAATTTGTTGCGGGAATAGAGCTGTTTAAGGACACCGTGAACAGTTCCAATTCGGTAAAATTCATCTTCTACACTCATTATGACGCCCAATATATTTCTATGATCTGACGATCTACATCTGGAATGAGTACTCTCACGGACATGCCGACAGTTCCTGGTTTAAATTTCTTGCGAGAAGTTTGTAGCATTTTTTTGTGCTTGCCTTTTCAGACTTTCCTGGCATGAATCCCTTATCGCTTTGATATTGTTTTTATTCTGACAATGGTCACATACGTTTTCTTCAGAACATAATAAGCATTTTTGTGTTAACGATCCATTGAGAGCATTTGCTGTTGTTTCAGTAGAGAGCAATGCCATTGCTTGTTGTGTAAATAAAACTGAGGTTTTATTGTTAACTTCGACCGAAACTGGGGTTTCGCGTTGGTTGGTTTACGTACTAACCAACTCGTTGGTTTTTATGTATTACTACCAATATCAGGTTCACACTTTATCCAACTTATGTGGATAGTTTACAAACTAGCCAAAAATGCTAGCTAATTTGTGTAAAATTTCCTTGTGGTTTGAGTTTCAGCGACAAATTTTTTATAGTTTAAAAACTAACTGGATAGTATACAAACCAGCCATTACTCGTAGCTATTTTAGTGAAAATATGATTTTTCATCAAAATAACCAGGTAGTTGGATAGTTTGTATACTATCCAACTAGTTTATATACTAGCCAAGTAAATAATACTTTAACCGTAACATATACAATATTTTGCCAATTTTAGGTAATGTAGAAAATATTATTGAGAAAATTGAACTCTTTTCAAAAGGTCATATTAATTTTGATTGGTTCACCTGTCAAGAACATAAATCATACGTATTTTCTCAGCTCATTAAAGTTTCCGTCCCCTTAATCATTAAAAAATATTATAATGATGATAAGAGGACTAGCAAACAAAAATAATTCTTTTTTCTTTGTACTGCGTTTAATTTTTCTTTGTTTCAGACCTATTCCTATCTTCATGGAAGTGGGGGATCCAGTTTCAAGCTCCTTTTTATTAAAATATTTGTTGTTTTTGTCAATAATTTTAAAATATGTGCAATTTTATGTGATATTGTATAATTATAGGATAGAATATTCATGTTAACTGGTTTAAACAAATAGATTATAGAATAAGAATTTAACTAATGTACAGTTTTGAGTGATATTAGAATATTTTTGTTTAATAACGGGTAATATTTGTGATAGTTTTTTTAATGTAACTGTGATAATTATTTCCAAAGATAGAATAATAACATTAAAGTTAATAATGTATATAGAATAACAGTCCTATGTACAATAAACAAATATTTCAGTAAATTTTGTAATATTATTTTATTATGTACAGTTTAATAAAAAATTTAATTTGTGTTGATTTCTCATTTATCTAAATTATGTGTCTTAAAATTGTTTATTAATTATAATTATTTCAGTAGAAAAAATTAAATGTAAACAATTTATCTACCCACAATCCAAACTAACCAATTTAAATATCCCGCCTTCAAAAATTAGTTCCGCCAGTCCTTCCTGGTGCGCTTCGATCAACGTGATGCCAACTGTTACTACAGGGTCGACAACTCTCATTATATTATATTTCTCCATGGTGCACACACAGCGTCTGCACTGTGTAGACGCGTATACGGGTCAATTATTGAACAACATGTTGTCCTTCATTCCCAATTCTGGTAAAAACTGTTGTTCTCTGCTAGCGTATATACTTCTTTGCCACCACCTTCGCTTTCTACAACCTCTTCCACGCGAGTAGAGCATCTTCTTCATCGCTCATGGTGCCTGCTTGAACGAACACTAGACAAACAACGGAGACAGCAGGCTGGTCGATGTTGCCCAACAGCTGGTTGAAAATGCTTTCTCCCCACCTAAACAAGTTCCACTGTTGCACAACAATGTTTGCTTGGTCTGCTCCCACCTTTACATGCCGTTGGTAAATAGTTAATGTTGGTTTTCCCTTTATTTTGATCGTTTTTTTTCCACAAATTTTTTGATATTAAAATGTTCCATTCCAAGAAAAATTCGAAAATGACTCTGTATATTCAACTTACCTGACATCCACGTAAATGGGTTTGTAATTTTCCAGCATCGAGTCTCCGGAGGGTGACCTACTAATCGGTAAGCCAAACGACAAGAGTATTCTCTTCTCTTGGTCCCATTTGAATTGAATGGGATTCAACCTCAATAAATTATAATATGCTTTTCTAACCATTTTGTACACTTCTCCCAAATACAGATTTCTATCAGGAAGGTATTTTTTGCTTTTTTTCTCACAAAAATTGTTCAGTTGATCACAGGCTGCTAGAATGTTGGGTAAATTTCTTGTTTCGTTTGCTTTCACAACTTTCGTAAGTAAATGTTCTGCTTCTTTTCTATAATTTTGCTGTATTAAATATTGTTCTTGTTTGAGGCGTTGTTCGACATTGGTGGTACATTTTTCTTCTTGATATTTCAGATGGTAAAATGGTCGACTTGTTCGTAAAAGTTCCTGGGAAAGTTGATCAGTTTTATTAGTGACTAATTTCAAAATTCATTCCTCAATTTGAAATATATATATGCTCTAGGCAATGTGTATAATGCAGGCATTCTATACAATACCTAGAAAATGTATAGAATGCCGGAGTCGTTCAGGCAATGTATGAAATGATATTCAATAGTTCAACTATTTTACACTTCACCTAGGAAATGTATAGAATACCTAGGCATTGTATAGAAAGCCGGTTGAAGCATAGTGAAACGTTAACTTTGTAAGTTAACATTTCAGGTATTAATAATTGCTAAAATCATTTTAGAATTTTGATTTTTGGTGGAATGGTTTATAAATATTTCCAAAAAATTTTTCATTCAAATAATTAATAAATTATTCCTCTTTTCTGATTCGTGGTGGAATAAACTACGAGACCTAAAATCAAGATTCTTAATGTATTTTACCGCGAAATTTAAAATTTCGAATGTCCTTTAAATACGGATGAGAAAGGTACCGGCGTGGCTTCTCTCATCGTTTGTCGACGATACAACAACTGTGCAGTAATCCACGTGAAACTTAGTTTGTTGAAATTAAAATCCTTCCTGCTTTTGATACTTGAGTATCTGGATTACTGGTACGTTTTTTTTTTCTATTTGCTAATTTCACATTTTAATAATTTATTTTCTAAATCACTAATTTTCTATAAATATTTTCTTACAAAATGGCTACCTATTTTGAGAGCCACATTTCCTCTCCTATCCAGCCAAGGATATTTTTAAATATTATGAAATTGTTTTTTTTTGAATAATTCAGATATTTGTCCAGGATGAATCCTTAAGTTCAATCAGTAAATTGTAATTTTTTTGCACTGGACAGATATCCTTGTTAGCTTCATATTTTTTTTTGTAACCTTTTTTTTATATACCGGTATGTTTTATAGCACAGTTTCTGGGGCACAATACCTAGAAGGCTGGTAGTACCTGAATAATTAATAGTACCGGAAAAACAGTACCTAAATAAATACAGTACCTGGAAAACTAACAGTACCTGGAAAACTAGCAGTGCCTGGTAGACAAAAAGTTTTTTTTAAACCTGCCAGAAGCGGTTTCATGGTGAAACTACAATAAGTCAATAGTGGAAGACCACAGTCCCAGGCTAAGTTGCAGATTTCTCCAGCTGTACTGGATAATATCTCCATTGACATTATCTTCAAAAGTAGTCTATACTCTAAGTATTTTTTTATTTATATCTTACTAACCTATTTTGTTTGTAGTTGGAATTTAATATATACATCATTTTACTTCTTTAGTTTTATTTATTATACAGAAACGTATTTTTTCATTTTTCTCTTAACAGATTAAAGTTAGCCAACTCTTAAATTTGATTTTGTTTCTAATTTCCTTTTAGGAAAAGAAAATTAGTGGCGCCCTAAAATTGCCTTCTCTTTTCTTTTCTAAATTTTTTTTTTGTTTAAGATCAATTAGTAGGTAACTAAGTCCTGCGAACTGGCCTAGTTGCTACCAAATTTAAGTGGTTGTTTTGGCAAGAACCTACAATACAACCTAAAATCATTTTTTTTTGTTAATTTTAAAAATCTAGTTTTTCATCATCATCCAACTTTAAACTTTAATTGTTTCATTAGCGCCCAACAGGTATTGTTTCATTGGTGCTCATACAATATTGTTTCATTGGCGCCCAACGTGGGGCTCGAACCCACTGGAAACATTAGTGTTTCATTGGCTGCCCAACGTGATATAACTTTAATCTGTTTATATCTTTTTTCTTAAAAATTTTTATGTCCAAAAATTTTTCTTCCTGCTTTTTGGGGGAATTTACATTAACTTTATGATAACTTCTCTTAACTGTTTATTTTAAATAATATAAAACTGATGTTTCTGTATAGTAAATATCTCTCTCTTCCTTTATCTGAAAATTTAATTGTATCGATAAAAGTGTAAAGCTTAAGGATTCATATATTCATCAATTAGTCAATTCACTTATTTTTTAGTTAATTACCTGTTTATCGTTATCTTTCAGTGACCTTCAGTCGAAACATACTTTTGAATAGTTTGCTGTGGACTTGCTTCCAGTTTTTTTCGCGTTCATATATTTTTAACTTAATTCTCATTATCTCCTATTAGTAAATTTATCGAATTAGTTGTTATCGGAAATAATTGCCTTACTTTTGATTAAAGATTTAAAATCAAAATATCTTGAGTATGCAGTGGCGTACATGCATATTTTTTTTCGGAAATATTTTTGCCTTTTCTATATCTTTAGAGTATGTATCATAAGTACTTACATATTTTTTTAGTATATATGTTTTTTTTGACGTTTCGTTGTGCAATAAACAATTCGTGAAGTATTCTTGTGTCTTATCGTATCTTTCTGTGTTTTTTGAGTATTTGAGATACCAAAAACGCTGTTCTATTGAGAACAAATTTCCGTGAATGTTTTAAATTTTCTGGATTTATCTAGCTTTATGCACCTTTGGAGTCTAGAATCTTTTGGAACAAAATATTATGCACAAACATTTTCTGAACTTCCTGCTTTATGCAAATTTTGGATTCGGATATGGTTGTAGCATTCCCTTATCGTTAGTATATTGAGAAATTATCTTTGTTTGCTTGGTAGCACTTTTATTCTCAATATATGATTTATCTTAGTCCCTTTATCTTTTGACACGAGTACAAATAACACATTGTTTTTTTTGCACAACGAAATAACGAAAAATTATCTTTACCTTAGTACTGAATGATACATAGAAAAACATTATTTTATCGTGGCATATTTCTTTACATTAGATGACAGAACTAATTTTTTTTCGTAAATTTTTTTATCTTAAAATTTCATTTGCGTATCTTTAATTCAGTTTTCGACAATAAAACCATATTCAATTTTATCTTTCTCGCTGAGACGTTTAACTTCTTAGGTATTTGCTTTGTGTCATATCGCTAGCACTGTCAAATTATTTGCTGTGTTTGTGTGATGTTTTTTTTTAAAGTTTTGCTTGCGCGATGACCAATGGCTACTGTGGATGCTAACTGGCAACCTCCCTGGTAGAACTTAAAAAAAATATCATCTAACTTTCCAGTGAAAATTTTTAACAGTCACTTTTTCAATTTTGTCTCGTTTCTTCTGTCTTAGTCAATCATTTTTGTCGAAATTTTGTTTTTTCTCAATCATTGGATTAAATTTTATCAATATGTTTAACTTTGCTTTTCACTAGTTTATTTTTGTTTTAGGCACTTTTATCTTGTGGAGTATGATGAAAAATTTCATATAGAGGATTCAGGGTTGGCTAAATAATTTTTTCCAATCAGTAAAATCTCAATTTATCTTTAAATGAATTAATATCTAAACATTTACATTGTATTATTTGTCTTGAGGGTTGAATAGCTTTAGTAATGTGTCTTGAAAATTTGGAGCTGCTTTGTTTATTCAAATATCTTTTTAGTATAACTTATCTATTGATAACTGTAGGAACTGTATCGTGAATTGCAACAAAATTTTTGTCTCAGAATTTTCCCTGATAGTATTTAATTGTGTGTTAGATTTTACCGTGTTGATTCTAGTATATTGTTTTTACCTTTTTATTTTTTTTCTCTTATCTATATCTTTAACTCTACTATATTATATCTTTAAAAATATATCTCTATTGTGCTATGAGCGTAATAATTATAGTGGTAAACTAGATTTATCCCTACAATAACATAATTGCGACATTTGAGAGTATTATGTATGTAATACTTAAATTGGGTTATGAAATTTGGGGTATATAATTTTGGAATGTTAATTAGTAGAGACTAAAAATTTGGATGTTCCATGATATTATATATCTATATCTTACCTTCCCTTATCTTTTTTCAGTTGAATTGTGTAGAGTTACACGAACTGAAATACCTTACCTTATCTTTTTTCAGTTGAATTGTGTCGAGTACACAAACTGAAATACCTTACCTTGCCTTATCTTTTTTTAGTTGAATTGTGTAGAGTTACACAAACTAAAATACCTTATCTTATCTTTTCAGTTGAATTGTGTCAGATGACACAAACTGGAGTATCTTACCTTGCCTATGTTTTTGTGTGCTATAGGAAATGGCACATGAAAATTTATCTTTACATTTATCTTGTGTCGCATAAGCAAGTTTCATAGTGAACATTTATCTGGTGTCTTGGTGGACATTTATCTAGTTTCCCACCGAATAATTATGGTATTTTATCTTAGCTTGCTATATATAGTTATCGTAAATTTTCCTATGATCACTTATAGCACAACAGAATATAAATATATATCTATCTCTAAAATTGTCTTGTCTTCACAGATTATCTTAAAATTTTTTTTTGTTAATAGAATCTGCTCTATGACTTACCTACCATTTATTTTCTGTAAATTTGTGCAAGTTCAGTAACTAGCCAAGTAGACTGTTCCCTTGAATCAGTGCATAAATTAACGAAAAAATTTATTATATCTGTTCTAAATGTAACGAGGATAGCTTTATTTCTTATTTACAATTAATTTCAAGCGTTTATCTATATCTAACACATAATTATATAATAACTATTTAAATTATCTTGATATATCTCACACCTTGGTGGGTGAATATTTTTTATTTTGTCTAAATCATATCTTTACCGTACAATTAGAGGGAAATTATACAGACGATGAGAAGCTTTTGTATATTGTCTTTATAGATTATCGGTGTATCGTTAGGGTATATCCCATGTATCTTGTCTAAGGTTTTCCCTTTTTTGTTTTTTTATCTTTATCTGAATTTGTCTTTCTTGTTTTTTTTCCTTTCCTTGTCTTTGTAGTATTTTATGGCTTGAAGTAAGTTCAGTTGCTAAACAGGCAGACTGTTCCTTTTGAATCAGTACTTAAAGTCATATAAATACATGTCTTGGTTTTTTTGTCTTCTCTTTATATTTTTTTTCTTATTCTGTTTAGTGTTTTATGGTATAGAATAAGTTCAGTTGCTAACTGGGTAGACTGTTCCTTAGTTCCAGTATTCAATATCATAAAAAAATATTTGTCTCATTGTAACTCGGGGAAGAAAATTATCTGGGTGAGGGTTGAAAATATTGATAATTAGGTCATATTAAAGTTGTCTTGAATAATTTCAATTTCTATTGGATTTGAAATAGGGGTTGTACTCTTTCACTTATCTGCTATTCTTAAATCTATCTATCGTAACTAAATTAAATTTTTGTCTGCGTTTATTAATTTCTAGTTTAAATAGTAACTATAGTTTCTGAAAATTCAAAAAAAAATTTTTTTTTGGTAAAAATTTTTTTTCTTGGCTGTTAGGGGTATGAAACGTTAACTTTGTAAGTTAACATTTCAGATATTAATAATTGCTAAAATCCAGTGACACCTACGGCCTAACGACTTCGACAATTGCGGAACTAACCAAACGTTACACCCATGCTCAATCCCTTGAGAGATGGGATGGAATCAAAGGATGCAGTTTTGCCAGGATCACCCTGGGCGACCCTCGGAAGCTGGCGCCGAAGAAATATTTGGCGATGACCAGGAAAAACCTACGTTTAACAGTAGGATTTCTGACTGGTCACTGTCAACTAAGTAAACACCTCCATACTATGGGGCTAGTGGACACACCTCTATGCAGGATGTGTGAACAGGAAGATGAAACTGTCAGGCATGTCTTATGCGAGTGTCCGGAGTTATCGTCAATAAGAGAGTGTGTGTTCGGTGAGTCTTGGCCTACACCTGCCGATATAAAGGAGATGTCTCCCAGTGACCTGTCCACCTTCCTGAGAAGGACAGGATGGACAATGACCTAGGAGGACAACTCCTCGGGAGGATGTACAATGGGTCACATGTGGCCTAAGTGCTGTGAGCCTACACACTCACCCTCCCTACTCTACAGATACAGATACAGAATTGCTAAAATCATTTTGGAATTTTGATTTTTGGTGGAATGGTTTATAAATATTTCCAAAAAATTTTTCATTCAAATAATTAATAAATTATTCCTCTTTTCTGATTCGTGGTGGAATAAACTACGAGACCTAAAATCAAG
>CAJUYH010004006.1:0-29258 GCA_910591685.1 Galerucella tenella | reverse complement strand
TATGGGCCCAAATGAAAGGTTATGTAGCTAGACATAATAAAACATTTGAAATGAAAGATGTTCGTGAACTAATGAAGTTCTCATTGACAACAATAACTGAAGAGAACTGGAGAGATGCTGTGAATCATGTAATTAAAGAGGAAGAGAAAATGTGGGTTTTAGATAACCTCATAGAACAAACTATAGAACCGATAGTGATCTCTCTCGACGAGTCTTCAGATGATTCTTGTATGGCCAGCGAAGAGGATGATACTATAGATTGAATTTTATATTTCCTATAAATGGTATGTTTACTTTACTTGACATACATTAATTGATTGTCAATAAATTTGAATTATGAAAAATAAACTATATTTTCTTTAATTAATGTAATTTAATAAAAATGAAAATGTAACTTGTTAATAGGCCTGAACGAATGAATTTTATTTCAACTGTAATGTCGACCGAATCAAATTAAATAAGCAGAATAAACTAATATCGTAATCTCCGCCACTGCCGCAATATTTATCGTTTATCTGGCATTGTTCAGTTTTATTACCATATTGTATTTTGAGCTGAAACAGGGATGTATAGATAACCAATACAGACACCTACTTGTTTTGCATTAGAATTTTAGTATTTACTTGTAAAATTCTTAGGATCACTCTGTAAAAGATAAATTTCTATTTGAATATTTAATGAGGCTAGTGTGCTGTCAGACATTAAGAAATAGAGTATAGATTAATTCATCTCATTTGAAGTTTTATTATATACTATATATTATATACGATCGTGCTGGCGAGTGGTGTAACCGTTTTTGACCAATTCGGCATCATTTCATTGCAAATGGAAAATATACATTTTGTTAGTTGCTACTGTTTCAAAATTTGAAATCGGTCTATCTATAAGACATGTACAAGACCTACTTCATACTACTGAATTGCATGTTGTTAACAAAAAACTTTAAAAAGGACGTTTTTTCGTTTTAAAAGCATTTGCAAGTCGAACATTGTATCAGGTTCATACTACGTAATGTCTTTCACATAATGGCAGGGTTTCTACCAAGATTTTTCTCAAAACTCGATACTTTGATGCTCTATTGCTTAGCCTATATTACAAGCAAATAAATGAATGAATGAATAAATTCTCTTCATTCTCATTTAGAAAAATATACATGGTTTTTAAATAAAGTATCCTATAACTCAGCAAGGAATCACATTTTATCTAACTGATTTAGGTTTAAAGATTTCCTAGGATTTCGAGGATGTATTGATATCTAGTTAGCCTAGACCCTAGACCAGTTCCATGCATAAACAAAATATTGCGTTACCATAGCAACGAACAATAACTCATTAGGAGCAATAAATTAAAAGAAAAAAGATATCCACCGAAATTGTGGAAATCGAAAAATTGGAGTATTGAGCCATCATCAGGTACCTGTATTTAAAAGTGTTAAGACGTAAGCAGATACCCTTGGTGATCAATGTCCTTCGTCCTTTCCAAGACCTAAGAAGTTTCGTGTCCAAAAATCTGCTGGAAAAGTTCTTGCTTCAGTTTTTTGGGATTGCCATGGAGTAATCATGATTGATTTTTTGGATAAGGGTATAAGAATAACCGGAGATTACTGTTCGACATTACTGACCGCACTCTACAGGAAAAAAATGAAGAGAAAAGACGCGGAAAGCTATCCAAAGGTGTTTTGTTTTCGCAGGACAACGCCCCTGCACACAAATCTCATGTTGCCATGCAAAAAATTCGTGATTTAGGGTTTGAATTACTGGAACACCCCTCTTATTCACCAGATTTGGCTCCGTGCGACTATCATCTCTTTCCTCAACTGAAAAAAGTTTAAAAGGTCATAAATTTTCTTCCAACGAGGAGGTAATAAAAGCTGTGGAGGTCTGGTTTGCAGAGCAGGAAGAAACATTTTTTTGAAAGGTTTAGAGACGTTACAGGGTCACTGTAATAAAATGTATCCAATTAAGAGGAGAATATGTTGAGTAATAAAATATTTTGACATTGAAATTTTGTTTGGTTCTATAGTGGGCTAAGAATTTTTCAATATATATATGTATTAATGAAACACCCTGTATACGTAGAAGACAGCAATAACACGACCCCTTCAATCTCCTGAATCTAAGTAATGTAATTACTGTATATTGCCATTGGTCATTGTATAGAACACGAACACAACCTTATGAATTTCAAGAAAAAGATTCATATTAATTTATTAATATTCGCTGTGTGTCGACCGTTGGAGGGGATAGGCGAAACTATCACAGCGCGCGCAGTGGTGAATTTCCGCAATTCGGTCGGAGGCAGAGGTCGAGAACTATCGATAGCCGTACCATCGATAGTTATCGATAGTTTTTTTTAAACCATCGATAATTATCGATAGTTTTCGATAGTCTGCAAGACTGGTAATTTTAAATAATTTACGAGTACCTACAGGTTATATGTAATGTTATGCTAACTTTATTTAAAAAAATTTAAAATACTGAAACATTTTTATTTAAAAAAAGGATCATATCCACCTTTTTTGACTTTAGCCGAGTAAACAGTAAAAGTAACGTACTCAAAAACAAAAACTAACTAGTGAAATTAAGTGAGTACTGAGTGGAACGTAAACACAGGAAAAGTAAAAGTTTACTTCATTAAAAAACAAGTCGGATATAAAACACGAAAACAGATACTTCGTCTTCTTTTTTCCTCCCTTGATCAATTCGTTCATATCAAAACATGTTTCAATATGGTGTGTGTCCGCGCATATACCACTATCGAATACTATCGATAACTTTTTGAAACTATCGATTGTGTTAGATAGTCATAAACATCGATAACTATCGATAGCGCTATCGATAGTTCTCGACCTCTGGTCGGAGGATGATATGTGGTATATTGTATGTAAATAAAGGGGAAAATGGGGCACGACAGTTGTTGTGTTGTTAATTGTAAATATACAGGATGGAATAACAGTGATGTGAAATATTACAAGTTTCCTACTGCGCAACACAAGTTGGTACAAAGGAAAAAATGGATTGCAGCTGTAAAAAGAGTAAAGTGAGTGTCTTAACCTCACTTCAAAATACAGTGTACACTGATTCAGTATTCTATAGGTCATGTTTTCTCCATCAATTTTATGTACTTTGTTTATTTTTCCATAAATACAGTATTCTATACGTCATGTTTTCTCCATCAATTTTATGTAGTTTGCTTATTTTTTCAAAAATACCTTTATTATAAATCATCAGATAAATCATCAAGAACATTTGTGTGCAATCGATACACATATAAAGAAGCAGCTCATGTCACTTGGAATGTCAAATGGAATAATCGATTTTTATTAATAATTTCAGGCAATGTTTATCTCCGTTGATTCTAACCTACAAAGCTACACTTAACATAAAAAAATACATTTTAAAAACGATAACTTACCCAGTCGCTTATAAAATACTGAACATTATGTCATTAGGCACTTATATTTTTAAATTATTTACATTGTAAAAGTGAAAAGGCTCCCTATCTTTATAATAATTGTTGCTTCCATAAGCTTTACGTGTAAATGCCTCCGACGTAACTTGCGTTTTTAAGCCGCGAGGGGGCGACAGTAGGTACGCACATAGTGAATACGTCGTCATGAAACAAAATATTTCTTGTTTGCAGAGTTTGGAAGTATTAATCATAACTCTACTAAATATCACACTTGTTGAAGCTAGGCAAATTTGTGAATATGTGTGGAATATTATAAGATTAAGGTCATTTATTATCAATGAGTAATTATCTGTTAAGATGTCTTGTTATGTTATATATTATTCTTTTTAAATTGTTTGTTAGTGTAGGTATAACGTATTATTCAATTTGTACTCATACACCGTTGCTGTAAACTTATGTTTTTGAAGCAATAAATTATTATTATTATTAATTTATTAAGGATAACCTCAGGATCACTAAACATAACCTCGTTGTTGTAGCAAACAAAATATTTATCTACGACCACCTTAAAATTAGGCATTTACGAACCAAAAAAAATGTGTGAAAACATACATTATACATTCGTTAAAAAGCGTGCGTAAATGAACAATGCTTTTTATATGGAACTTTCATTATAACACCCAAAAGCGTGAGTAAATGAACGATGCTTTTTAAATGAGGTTTTCATTTCAACACTCTTTTTTAGCAACGTAATTTTCTAGTTGCCTTGAATTTAGTCGTTTGTTGCATAAACTTTTGTGCTGTCAGTAAATTTGACAGAAGTGTATTTAAAATTTTAATTACACTTATTTTAAATGGAAGAGCCTCGAGAAGAATGAATTTCTTCGGATTGCACACCACCTGAAATTAGAATTCGTTGTGTATATATTTGTTTATGGAAAATGTATTTTTATGTTTTTTTATCCCTTCGGAGCACATTTTTTTATTTTTTCTTCATGTGGTCGTAGATAAAGTTTTGTAGGACACTTGTGCGTGAAGTACATTTGCACATTCGTACCTTGCATTTTCGCAACTCGTGCGCAAAAGTATAACTTCACGCACTAGTATCATAAATAACTATTTTATTACTTTGCTATTGGTATATGTTTTTAACACTGTTTACCTTCTTCAATCACTTTCCTTGCCTTTCTGGATAAATTATCCAATGATCTGTTTTAAAATGTCATATTATAGTTGTCAGATTGTGCCTTTTCTCATGTTATTTTGAAGTAAAAAAGGTTTTCAATTTCACACATTTTCATATCAACGAAAAACAATTTTTCCTCCTACCCCTATAGAAAGTACACACTTTCCTCCCTCAAATCAGGGAGGAAACTCATATTTTTCCTCCCCTTCATTTCAAGTAAGTGGCTCACTGACAGTAAACACGGCGATTGACTTTTGAGGTGCAAAGTCGTTACATTCATTAAACTTAGTTGAATTTTTGAAAAATGGAGAGCGATTCAAGTGATTTTGAATTTCCAAATACACCTCCTAATATTAAGGAACAAGCAATGGGCTGAAGACAACAAGATACATAAATATTCAGAGAATGTTTTACTGACATATTTTTCACTACAAGGAAAATCATTAAAAGCTTCAACACTTTGGTCTAAATATTCAATGCTACGCACAATGATACAAATGAAGGACAATGGCGATATTAAATATCCAAAGTTGATTGCATTTCTAAAAAGTCAAAATGCCGGATACAAACCAAATGAAGCTAAAACTTTTTCAAAAAAAGGTGGGTAGGAGGAAAAATCATATGTATCACATGGGAGTAAAGTGCCTTTTCCTCCCTTGGATGTTTACTGTAAAGTAAACTACATCCTGCGGGAGGAAAAGTGGCACTTTCCCTCCTAGTAATACAAATAGCTATTACTTCCAGTTTTTTCCAAATCAATTAAATAAACGAATAACTTTACCTCTAGTTCCAATATATAATTCTTGGGTACACGGGCAGCTAGATCCAGGGTCGATATCATCTTCGTAACAAAATATACATAAAAAAAATTAACAAGGAGTAACGCGATATATAATACACGTCCGAAGGATCACATGTCACCTGTTTGTCTGCGGATGCACACCAGCATAAAATCTAAACCGTCTTTTTTCGAGCACGTTGCGACTATGATTGTTTATAATTTCCCTAATCATTTCTAGCTTTAATAGCGGCGAGTATAACATGCGCAATGGTTGTCGAATACCGCGACGTATAATAGTACGGTGGCATCGTTATATATTTTTTTTTCTCAAACCAAGCGATACTGAAAATTCGAGGCGAATATGTATGCCCAGAGTATGCGTACAATGAGAAAAGTGTTTCAAAATATAGACTGAAAGCAATTTTTGATGTTAACAATAAATGACAATAAAAATAAATAATGATTTTCTATTTTTTGCCAACTTATATTACCTACTTATTATACTTATACTCCTCGATTGAGTCGAACATAGATATTTTCTGCACAAATAATAGACAAATAAAGCGAATCTTTCTCCGGGGTAATTCATAGGAAAGATTTCACTTCGCATATAATGTTTATGTAAGTCACTTTTTGTGAGTGCCTACCTGTATATGAGTGCATACTTTATATTCCCTAATACTGCATTGCATTATTTTTTTTATTTTTTTCCCACCTGTCATTATTATCCTGTGTTTGTCCTTATCCTGTAATTGAGCTTATCCGAGGATATTGTAATTAAATAAATAAAATAAATAAGCATCTATATTCAGAGCTCTAGGGTAACATCTCGGCTAGTATGGGAATGCGGCGAAGAGCTTAGAAGACTGGAGTGGGTCCCAGGTCACAAAAGAATCGCTGGCAATGAAAAAGCTGACGAACTCGCAAGAGCAGGATCGTCAACTCTGATGAACGGACCCGAACCAGCTGTGGGCATCCACAGATGCTTAACTAGGTCAAGGTTAAAAGGGTGGGTGAAAGAACAACATAATAAACAATGGAAGAATACGCCCAGGCAAATACATGGGAAGAAATTCATAAAAGAACCATCAGAAAAGGTAGCGAAAGAACTGTGCAGGATCAAACTACGCACCATAACGGGGCTTCTTACGGGACATTTTCCCACAAAGGAGCACCTGAACAAAATAGGGCTGTATAACGGAGACCTTACATGCAGAAGATGCAAAAAGGATACCGAAACAGCTCTGCATATTATACTATGCAACTGTGAGACGCTGGACCACAGGAGGCAGAAACTGTATGGTAGACCCCAAATAACTCCAGAAGACTTCTACAACCAACCCAGCAAAAAACCTGTATGAGCTAATAGAGGGAACGGTTTGGCTGAATAGGCTGTAGTCAGAACACTAGGAGTATCCACAATAAGCCCAGGAGGCTGAGGTGAAGGGCGAAGGGACGGCTCCTTTTAAAATAAAAATAAGTGTGTATGAACTTACAAAATAACTAGAAGAGGTGCCACTAGTCTTTACGCAGGTTCTTCATGAAATTAACCACAGTAACGACGGAAGCACTTTGGAGAGGACAAAATACAACTATTACAACTGACCAAACTAGTGGCTTATACAGGGTGTCCAGAAACTCTCATGCCAAACGGAAACTACAGTTACTTGAGGTGATTTTAAGTCGATTACCTTAATCCGAAAATGCTTCCTAAGGGAGCTACAATGATTTGAAGAAGACGTCCTCATATGAGTTTTCTTCAAATTATTCAAAAATACCGTTACTTAAAATATTCAAACTTGGTCTAATCAATAAACAGTTCGCTGAAAATAAATTTTTTTCAGATCCATCACAAGCGTGTCAGTCGGGGGGACCAACAGGTATTTTTATTTAAGAAATTTTATGTGTCCGTCACCGAATTTGGAAAATTCAAGATAATTTTCATAAAAAATGTTCTCTCCTTTTAAATCGATATGATGATCCGATTTCGAGAAAAATTAATCTAATTTTTTTGTATTTCTTACATAAAATCATGGATTGGATTGGATTATAAAATTAATTTAAAATTTCCAAAACAACGTGAGCAACTTAATACTTACGACTTTTGTTACCAGAAAAATTGTACAATTTGTTGATTTTTCAAAGACAACTTGATATTTATATTATCCAACATGATTTTATGTAAGAAACACAAAAAGTTAAAATTTATTTTTCTCGAAAACGGTTCATGATATCGATTTGAAAGAAGAGAAAATTTTTTATGAAAATTATCTTGAATTTTCCAAACTCGGTGTCTGATACATAAAAAATTAGAAAATGAAATTTTTTTTAATAAAATACCTTTTGGTCCCCCAGACTTACGCTTGTGATGGATCTGAAAAAAATTCATTTACAGCGAAGGAATTGTTTGTAACTGTTTATTCATTATCCCAAGTTTGAATATTTTAAGTAACGGTAATTTTAAATAATTTGAAGAAAACTCATATGAGGACGTCTTCTTCAAAGGGCTGTAGCTCCTTAAAAAGCATTTTCGGATTAAGGTAATTTGAGCTAAATCGACTCAAAATCACCTCAAGTAACTGTAGTTTCCGAGTTTCTGTTTGGCAAGAGAGTTTCTGGACACCCTGTATAGAAGACACCAAGGAAGCAGATAACATGGGAAATGGTACAAAGATTCAGTTCAAGTGCCTGGACTGTTGAGCACAACCCTAACGTATGAATGAATCACAGTAACATTATTTTTTGTACAAGCCCAATTTTTTTCTTTCCATCACTCTTCATTTATACAAGATATCATTCCAATGATTTACTCCGAAAATTTCATTTATGTGTATTATGAACATTAAACTAAGAGCGAAATATAAACACAGTAATCCACCGTACTATTTTTTAATCTGGTACAAACAAATAACTGCTTATTGATAAAAAATACGAAGCGTTTTCGAAACTAGACACTAACCAAAAAAAACACACACACACAGTGTAACCTTTTAAAAGCGTCAACGTTCTGTTTTGCCTTTATCTAGATCAAACAAAATTATTCACATATATGGTACTCAAGGGTTAATCTCCTAATGATGTAGGTAGAATGGGATAACTTGTGTTGTTAGTTACACAGGTGTGAGGCAATTACATACATACGAGGTTTGTTCACGAAAAGGTAACTTTTTTTTTTCATTTTTATTTTTTATTTTAGTCATCAATTCTCCCTTCTTTTATATACCTGGGTGTATAAAAATGATGCTTCTTAACAAGACATCAACTATTAGGCGTAGGTAAATTGCGCACAGTGGTCAAGAAGTTTCCCAAATTTGGGAAGGGTTCGTCAGGTAGTTGCAGCCAGGGGATTAAGTCTCTGTATAGGTAAATTGCGCACAGCGGTCAAATTGTATCAAATATCAGAAAATAAGAAATAGAAAACTAAAAAAAAACAAGAAAACCCAGGCCCAAACCCGGTTGATCGAAGTGTAAATGCAAAAACTAAACTGATCTATGTACCTACGCCTCAAATCGTTATCGTAAAGTCATTAGGGGATAATCCTTTGAATCTCTGGTAACTTTTAAAATTCGTGGAATCGGTAGAAAGTTGTATGCCATTTACCTAGACCCTCTTTAGGGTCACTTGTGCGCAATTTATCTATGAAAAAGAAACATTTTGGGTATAACTGGATACAAACTGACCGCTGTGCGCAATTTACCAGCCCCGTAACTATTTAATTATAGTCCAGTAAACGAAGGTGTCAACATGAGCAACTGGTCCAGCAAGAGCAATTTTTTTAATTTGCAGGTTATGGTAGGCACATTAAATTCCCAAAATGTCAGGTACCTAACCATTGTGGAAGGGTGGGAAAATGGCTCTGAAATTCCAGAAAATCCGTTTTCCCGCGATATCTGCCGAGATTTGACCACTATAGAGAATAAAAAGCAGTTCCTTACCCACAAAAATAATCCTTATCATTTTTTCGAAAAATTTGATAGTTTTCGAGATAAATGGCCCGAACGCCGACCCAAAATTGAGCTCCAGGCCGGCTTATAGAGAGCACGCTCTGAGGGCATGACGTCCCCAAGTAAATTACTAATTTTTTAATAACTCGCGTGAAAATCAATATTTTTTAATGAATCAAAGTGCGGGTGAAAGAAGGGATCTGTGGCTACTAAGGCGTGTTTTTATCCACTCAATTCGTGCCCCTGGGTCATTGGAAAACCAGGCCAAAATTCGTCTTTGCTAGATTTTTTAATGCTTCCATGGATTTATTCATATTATTTTTATTAAGAGTTATTTCAGCCAATCCTATTGGATAATGGTTCTTTGGGGGGTACTTTATTTATTCCGAAACAATGCTACCAATAATTCGCCCGTATTTTTTTGAATAATGTGTTTTCCAAGAGGCGATTTTTGTGGATTTCTGGAGCTTTCCCGAGCGCCCTGGTTTATCGGGAATTTCTCGATGATTAACTGTCAAACTCGCTTATAATTGATATTGGAAGAAAGGTTAGAATATCCTCTTGCCGATGGTATAATTTTTTTTGGCCCAGACCCCAGGGTTTTCAGGAAAATCGGGTAAATTTCCAGTTTTCTGAGGAAAGACAGCTATTCTTCTGAGTTTTTTCGAGCAGTTTTTCCTCTTTACAGTAAAATTCTTCCCGGTCAAGCATCATACCCGATGTAAGGTCACATTCTAAACTTTCCTTTGATATGTGTATCAAGTATTTTATTTGATGCATTAAAGAGAAATTTGTCTCTAAATTTGTTGTAATGGATGCCTCATTTTATTCTCGCACGCCGCCACGCCACCCATCTATAGTGTGGTCGACGGCGTCTGCTATAGTGCGTGTACACGTGGATGCTTTCTGCTGCATTGTTTGTCAACAACTGACAATTTTACATGTAAACACTATCTCTTCCGTGATTTTTCAAGAATAAATTAGTATTATTCCAGTGTAAAAAGTGAAATTCAAGTCATTATTAATTTTATTGTTATTATTAAATAATAAATTTTGAAATTTTTATTGATAAAAAACAGGGAAATATTGAAAATTCTTGAGCTCCTTTTTTTTGGAGCACACGGTGAGGTTTCATTTTTTTAATTAAGATCATTAATATTGTTGTGGGTGAAATGACATCTAATGATTTGGTAAATATTGTTCATTCCTGTAGAAGCAGAGGATTCTAGTACGCCCGTGTGTTTTATTTGTGATCAAGCTCTGACTGAAGACGTTACAACGGTTACCCGAGGACTAGAAACCCTAATAAATGTTAGCAAGACCAGGAAAGACAACCACCATTTGTTCCTGGAGAAGGTATCGTCTGTGAAAGTTCATCGCTAGGGTAGGAAGAGGTATTCGGTCATTAAGAATGGGAAGTTGGAGATCGGTGACCAACGCTTTAAAAAGGACCCGACAAGACGATATGACCACTTACTCAGCCCTAAAAGGAAAAAGAGGAGAGAGAGAGCTGCCCACAATTCAATTTCGAGGCTAGAAGAAAATGAGAGGTTGATGAATCTCCCAAAAATTTCTGGTTCTCGCCAGGCAAACCCGCGGAACTTGGGGCTCCCGCTACATACGAAAAGTTATTTTCGTAATTTTAGCGTCTACTTTCAATCCTTTTCGCACACAATCATTCCTAGGATTGGTCTGTCAAATAAAAGCAGGCCAGGGTCTCAATTTTAAAGAAAGCGATTACTTTTTTGACCCCGAGAGTGGGTAAGAGATCGATCATTTTCATGTTTCTTTTCAATACCTTAATTATTTCGCGGTTGCGAAAATGCAAGGTGGCGCCATCTACCATAGATGCCTGGAGGCCTAAACATAGAAATTGGTGTATTTGCAGGGTCCCTCATCCCAGATTTTGGGCTAGAAGCGTCAGTTTTTAAGTTTCAGAAAACTGCGAACTTTTCAACCACCATTTTTGCAAAAAATATTGGTGTAACGAAAAAAATCGTGAGAACAGGTTTTGTAGGTAATGAACTGCTCTTCATTTTTTGTCTGAACAAAAATTGTCTAGGGATCGTAGTTCGGGAGATATCAGTGGAAAGCGGATTTTCGGGATCTCTAAGCCATTTTCCGACCCTCCCACAAATTTCAGGCACCTGACATTTTGGGGGTTCAATGTACCTACTATTACCTGCAAATTGAAAAAAAAATTTTCTTGCTGGACCAGTTGCCCATGTTGACGGTATTTTTCGCCTTCATTTACTGGACTATTAAGAATGACCACTGGGAGGGTTAATATCACCGCAATAGACATCTTGAACATGTCCTTATTTTACTAAAATTATTATAATCTAGACATCTAGAATCTAGATCATCCACCAAAAGATTTTTTCAAATTCTGAAATTCAAGTTAAATGGGTTTGAAATTCATAATATTTAAGCGCAGATAAAAATTACCGTCATAATACAGTAACGTTGCAATACACGCATACAGGGTTGGGATAAAGTATGGAGCCAAGTAAATATCTTTTAAACGAAAAGAACGATATTCATGAAAATTTGCAGGTAAGTGCAATGAAACAAAATACATTTGATGTAAATTTTTTTGTTAATAATATACTTCCGGTTTAACCGGATTGCCATCATCTTCTTTAATTTAAATGGGACACCCTATATATTTTCACATATGTTGAAAGAGCTTGTTATTTTGAATTCATACATACTGGGTTTAGTGTAAAAAAATTTGTTAAAACGAGGAATAACTCACTGTTAGTTGTACAATAGGTGTACATTTCATTATTCTAGAATAATGAGAAACAAAATTACTTCAAACGTTCAAAATGCTCGCCGTTTACTTGCTGACAATATGCTATCCTATTAACAAATTCTTGAGTCACTCTTTCCAAGACTTCTCCAGGTATTAGTTCACATTCATCAATAATTCTTTGTATCAATTCCTGTAAATTTATTGGTCGTCTAACGTAAACACGTGATTTTAGATAGTAGATTCAAATACTTGTCACCATTCAAGTTTCCGTCGATAAAAAATGGGCCTATAAGCCTATTTTCGACCAATACCTTGAGTTATGGCGATTAACTGTTCCATTTAATTCCAGGTTTTAACAAATTTTTTCACCATCCCAGTTGTATTAAAACGTTGTAATGTTTTAGTTACTGTTGAGCGTGATATAGGATTTCTCTCCGGATGCAAATTATTAAAAATATGACACACTTCTTCATGAGTTCTAGCACGATATCCATAACCGATCATCATTAAAATTTCAATACGCTCTTTTTCACTTAATTGGACCATACTAAATTGTAAAATTTATTTCTAACAATTAGAATTTGACACTTGGAGAACAAAAGACGTACTAAACAGTACTCGTTTATTTATTACCATGCATACAAACAACATCATCATCATCCCTGCTATACAGGAAAGCGCATGTAGTTTTAGTTTATTATCAGACAAGTTAGGATAAATTTGGGAATTTACATTGTCCTTAAATTGCCTGTTTCAACCAGAAATATTTCAAACCGTTTTTTTTTCTGACGTAATTGTAGGTGAATAGAATTTGTGGCAATTATTCATAGCTTTTAAATTTGTCGTAAAAAATATGGATACCATTACCAAAAAAAAGTTACAGGCAAAAAATGACATTTTTCCACATTACAAATGCTAAACTATCAACTAGCTGACAAATAACCAATGAATGTCAAATATTTAATCTGACACGTGACAGCTGTCAACTAACTGCGAAATTACCGAAAAAAAATCAGTTGGCTAAAATATTAGTTCTTATGTTTTTATGTTTTGCTAGATTCAAATGTGATGTGAAATTTTTGAATTGTAAAACTTGGAATCTTTTAAAATTTAAAATATAAACATTTGTTTTTTTTTTATTTCACAAAGGCAGGAATCGTAATCTTTCTATACGAGTTATGTCCGCTTTCGTCTACAAATTATGTATAATTAATACAACAGAAACAATTATTTTGATTAAGGTAACAAACATGAGAACGTTATCATGTTGATCTAATAGAAACTTTGTAGGTAGTGTTATAATTTCACTTTCCTTTCCTATTCATTAATCTATGAAATAACAACATTCATTTTTAAATTTTTAATACAAACAAATGAATAATTGTTTTGTAAAAACTACAGGATGTACCAAAATTGTTTAACAATTCACTCCATAGTATTATATGGAAATTAATAGCTATTTGTGCATAAAGAGCAGAAAGTAGTACTTTGGCAGTCGAGACAGAAAGCAGTCTGTCGAGACAACCAAAGGACTTTCTACTCGAAATACACACAAGATTTTTCTACGATCACACCAAAATAAAATTAATTGCCATTGTTTGTACTTAGCAGTTTCGTGTACATGTACGTAGGCAACACTTATTACATTAATATCAGATATTTTTTAGATTTCTCTATTTCTCATTAAATAACATATTAGAAAAGCAATTAAATTATTTTATTCTACAGTTTATATTAAAATAACTACTAGCTCTCTTTTATCTATAAATAAAATTAGGCATGCGCCAAAGTTACTTTCTGCGCCAATAATGTCAAATTATGACAGATCGCGGAAAACATCAACATTGCAGTTGCATTTCAAGGCACAAAAGACGACTTTCGATAGTCGTCGTAGAAAAATTATATTCTATTTATTCCTGTGATAAAATGTTATTTGTGAAACTTTATCCAGAAAAAGATATATTCAAATTTCTCACCAAAACACTGCCTCTATGACATCACAAATATGTAAATTTATATTTATTACTAATTTGAATTAATTTGTTTGATAGTCACGAATTCTACAACGAGTAAAACCAGAAAATACGATAAAAGTTCGAACGATATACAAAAGGATGACGTCACACGTTTGTGATCGTTGTTTGATAAGATGGCGGATTGTCATATATTGTATTTATATTTGATTGCTTTATTTCAACTCAAAGTATTGGTCAAATGAGATTTCTCATAGGATTCATTAAATTGATACTCACCATCTTGAAAAGTTGAATATTTAGACTAAAATTATTAAGAGCCCAATTGGCCCAATAATTATTGAAGGAACCTGTTCATTATGAATACGGGTTATAGATTTTTTTAGACGCTAATGTTTGATTATCTCAACCAGACGAAAAAATTAACATAGAAGTAAAATAAATGAGGAGAGTATTAGAAGAGATAGAAAAACATGGAAATATTTCATATATACAGAATAAAATACCTAAAGGTACTTTTTGAGATTTTTTTTCCAAATCTTCGCTCCCCATTTAAAAACTCGTTGGAAATGTTTAAAAAAAATTTGAGCCCTTAATATTAACTATAAGTATTCTACCAAAGCGTAAAAAGATTTTGTCTTCAATATTTTTTGATACAAATAATTTCAAAAAAATTTTCAGTAAAATTGGATTTAATAGACTATTTTTTGACCTTTTTTCACATTACGAATGCTAAACTGTCAACTAGCGAACAAATAACCAATGAATGTCAAATATTTAATCCTGACACTTGACAGCTGTCAACTAACTGCGAAATTACCATAGAGATACTACAGCTAGAGGTAACAAGCCAGCTCGGAACTCGTCAGCATGTAAAAGAGAGATATAGATAGAGAGAAAGTAGGAGGTTTAGGCTGTCTTTCTCTAATAGCGTGTATGCTATATGTATATACACAGACATATACAGGAAAACCTCTGATCGTCTCTCTCTTTCTCTCTCACCGGGGTTCAGGCGGACATACCCACTTACACAGCGTCCTATGGCTTGTTGCCTCTATCTGTAGTATCTCTATGAAAATTACAGAAAAACATCAGTTGGGTGTGTGTGAGGTTGTGATATTGACTGCGGATCCTTACGGTTCCATTAGCCTAACCAATTCGACTTACCATAATCTAAAAAAATCATCAGTTGGCTAAAATATTTTCAAGTTCTTATGTTTTGATAAATTCAAATGTGATGTGAAATTTTTGAATTGCTGCAAGGCCTAAGGCTTTGATTATGTTATGTGCAGCTTCTTCGCGCATACGGCTGCAACTTCTAAAGTCTAGAATCTAGAGTCTAGACTCTAGTGAAACGGAGTCTACCTTCTTACAGGAGCGAATCACATTACGTCGCAATGAGCACTTTTGTAGACCTTTCAATCCGGAGAAAATCCCACTCTAGAACAATCCGGTTACATAAAATGCGGCTGAGATATAGAGAGTTAATGATAAAACGTCCAGCACTCTGTCCTGCCGGAATCCTCTTCCATAAGGATAGCTGGACAATCCAATTCGTCCTGCCGGAAGGACGCTCTTTTTTAATTTAAATGTCCTTCCAGTAGGACGCAATGAGCTTCCAGCAGTACCGGGACATTTTCCATAGGCGTCAGGAATAATTTTGTCAACAGTTTAAAATATTAATTAAAAATCAATGCATAGATTAAAAGTTATCTCATTTGTACGACATTGATAACTTATTTTTCACAAAAATAAATCTCACTAAAATTAACAAAAAGTTAATTCTCAAATAATTAAGAAAACTACAAAAATTCTCAAATAAATAAAAAAACTAAATTCTCAAATAAATAATTAGAAAACTAAATTCTCAAATAAATAAATAAAACTAAATTCTGGAATAAATAGAAAAATGAGAACAAAAAGTTTTTTTTGCGGTATTCCGTGTAAGACGTGATACGCAAAACAATTATTGCGCCCAGTAGTAGGAGAACAAAGAATAGCGTTTTGACCACAGGGTTCACAAAAGTAACTTGTTTTTTGTTGTTTGTGGTGAATACGAAAACAAGTATTTTCTGCATCGGAATCAAATAATGCTTTTGCAGCCACGCGGTCGCCTATTTTAAAGCTCATCTTCACGCACGTCTATGCATTCAGGAGACAACCTTCACTCGCTAATAACTTGTTAGTTACTAAACCGATTTTGATGAAATTTTCACAATAGATAGGCAACTTTTCGCGCTGATTCTTTTGAACCCATTTCCGTCCTTCTAGCAGTACCCGTTATATTCGAAATCGTGTAAGAAATTTTACGTCCTACCGGCAGGACGCTCTGTCCTGCCCGTAGGACGCCTGGACGTTCTATCATTAAAAAAGAGATCACTAAAGTTTACCTGTATTAAAATAGTATATTATGCAACGATCATGTAATGATGGTTAATGCGAGTGTATTAATAACCATTACATGAGAGTTTCATACACTATTTTTTCTACGGAGAAATTTGAATTAAGAAAATGAAAAAAATTTACTACCCGGCACTCGAAAACAAAAATTGATCATTTTAAATACTTATTTACCTTGGTCATTAAGTATTTTTGGTCTGGTGCTCGACATTTCTTTTAAAAACTGACGCAAAAGATTTAAACTGTCATAAAACACTGTAAAACATTCTACAGAAAATATTGGGTCTGCCTACTTGGGTATTTGAAAATCTAGATTTCTATTGGTCAATTTTTCAGTTTTTTAATGAAAACCAGTGTTATATTGAGTATCATTATGAAATTCAAAATTGGCATTTAATTAACAACTTATAGTATATGAGTAGAAACATATTTTTATGCTTTGGGAGAGTATTTAAAATTAATATTAAGGACTCAAATTTTCGGGGAATTTTTTTTTATATTCTCATCAAGATTTCAATTTAAAAGCGAAAATAAAAATAATAAGTCTTAAAAAATGAACCCTAATTTATATACCATTAACTGTATCTCACAATAATCTGGAAATGAAGCGTTGAATAAATTATTTTTGACATTTTGCAACTGTATACTATCAATTATTATATCTCATAATAATCAGAAAATGACGCAATAAATAAAAATACCGGATGTTAACAATGACTAGGTATATTGTCATATATGGAATTAGTTCATTTAATTATTGATAAAACGACTGGTAGGTACTATTAGTGGAAAGTGCCTTAAATAAATATCAAAAGTAAATTATTTATCGGTGTAAACTTGAATCTTACCTCCGTTTCCAAAATATTTTGCATTTCTTCACAATAACTCGCGCGAATTTGATGCTTCCACAACATAACGTCCAAGGGTAATTCCAATTTTTTATTTTCGACGAAAATCTCCGGCAAACAATCGATTTGTTCAAGTTCTTCGATTCCTTCAACGAATATAGCACTCACTCTACACACCTCTGCGAATTTCAATTGTAAATCCTCCTGCGATTTTTGCGTACAATCCCACAAATTTACGTATGCATCTTCCTCCGATGTTTCCATATCGGGAACATCGGTCAAACGAAACGTAAGGTCATCGTAGGGCTCGTAATATTCCAAACGGTTCCTAAGACTTTTCAACCAATCGTTCACACTGAAGTTGTCGCACATTTTGACTCAGTTATCGAGATAAAAACTTTTGCCACATCCTTTCTGATAAAAGACCCCGATTTTCCGTATTTCAAACAAATAAAGTATCAACGATAAACACTGACTTTAAAATAATATTGCTTTTACTCGATGTGTTTATATTTATATGTGAAGATTACAACTACATACTGAGAGAACTCATTGATAAGACGAGTTCGAGTAACTAAGAACACTTTAAAAGGGTTTAGTCATAGTAATTATAAAAACGGGAGGATCAATTGGGCGTACAGCGGGTTAAATTACTCGCTGACCAATTTAATTGACTAATTATTATATGGCGCAGGCCTAGATCTACTACGAGGATGCATTTCAAATGGAAACCCACATGTGCCGTGCAATACCAACGACATTTAAAAGGAGATCTAGTGTTTGTTTTTATCGTTTGTATATTCCTCCATGTGTATTATTTCTGACAATTAAACTGAACACAGAACCGCATTCAGCCGATTTGACAAATGTTATTTCATAGTTATTTTAGTAAACTTTTTTTATACCTTATACTCATTAATATTAAATGTTCAAAGAATTAATATACATTTTAAGAAGACTAATTGATAATACAATTGAAGTGGGGGAAGAAATGTATTTAGCATTTATAGACTTGAAGGCAGCTTTTGATACAGTAGAAAGAGAAAAAATTTGGGAGGTATTGGAGGACTTAGGAGTACCGAAAGCTCTAATCAATATAATTAAAAGCACATACGAGACTGTCAAATTAAGAGTGCAGATAGGAGGTCAAAGATCGGAAGAGTTTTCAATGAAAAAAGGTATAAAACAAGGTGATAGCTTAAGCCCACTGTTTGTTATTATTATGTACAAAATAGTGAAGGAAATAAAAAGACAAGGAGGAAATCTGGACACGATAATAGGGTACAGGAACATGGTACCGGTCAGACTAAGTAACCTATTATACGCAGACGATATCGTACTCATATCAAAATCGAGAAATAAAATGCAGAAACTAATTAACTTACTGGCAAGAGTAATAGAAAAGATGAAAATGACAATAAATACAGAGAAAACCAAAGTAATGATAGTAAATGAAAAACAGGGGAATAATTACGAGGAATTGAAATGTAATCACAAAACATTAGAAAGAGTAACAACCTATAACTACCTAGGAAGTATTTTAACAGAAGATGGAAAAATAGACGCAGAACTTAATAACAGAGCAAATAAATAAACAAGATTATATTATTCCTTAAATCGAACATTACTAAGCCATAAATACATTGATATGAATACAAAGATGGAAATATACAACAAAATTACTGTACCATCTATAACTTATGCCAGTGAGAACTGGGTACTGCAGAAGAAGCATGAAACAAAAATAAATGCAATGTAAATGAAATATTTAATTTAAGGAGAATAGCAGGAAAAACGAAATGGGACAAAGTAAGGAACGAAGAAATCGGAAGCATAACTAATCAAGACCCAATAATATCAAATATTAAAAAGAAACAATTGAACTGGCTTGGCAACCTAGTAAGAATGAAGCAAGATAGAATAGCGAGAAAAGTAATGGAAATGGGAATATAAAAAAAAAGACAAAGAGGAAGATCCAGGAGGAAATGGATAGACCAGATTGAAGAAATTGGAAAGAACAAAGGAAAGTCATTAGGAGAGATGAAGGCATTAGCCAGGGACAGAAAAGAATGGAAAGCATGGGTTCAGGAAGAACTCCAATCCGACGCATGAGAAGGCATAAGGATAAGAGAAAGAAAGAAAGAAAGAATTAATAGTAGATTACCATCGTACACTAACTACCGACAAGTAAATTCACTTGCGTCGGAACGTTTAAAAATTTTGGTACATCTTTTCTCTGGCGCCTTACACGTCTGTTATCATAATACAACATTCAATACTCGATTTAAACAAGTCAGAACTCGCCAGACGATAGGAGAGGTAAGGAAATTTTCGGTAACCCATAAATCGACGAAGTGAATTTACTTGTCGGTAGTTAGTGTACGGTGATATTAGATACATACCGAGGTGGGAAGAGTTTCATTACTGTCAAGAGGTTAGCTATTATCTCGAGACAGGAATGAAACTTCCCACAGAGGTTTGTATACTATTTAATTCACAACCATCATATCCCGATTGAAATTAATAAATCTTTGTTTCGTTCTGAACACACCTGAACACACCTAAACTGTTACATTTGACAACTACTGTCACCAATATAAATAAATGTCATATAAAGTCGGATGAATATTAAGTTATAATATGTAATTCAAATTTAACCATTAATTTCAATAACTTTGTTGTATTTTAGTTCATTGTTGGTTTTTATTGTTTGCCATTAAATAGTTAATATAATATTTGTGTTATATTTTTAAATATAAAAAATATTCATCTGAAATAGATGATATTAACGATCACAATATTTTAGAGGGCGGGAAGTGATCAATGAGGGCGGGAAATTATCGATGAGGGCGGGATGTGAGGGCGGGAATTAGAGGTGTATAATATGACACATTCCAACCTTCAATGACGTTCGTAATGACAGCATTACATATATGGTAGTGAATAAAATATATTTTTTCTATTTCCGTCGCATTTAAAACACGGGTTTGACATTCGCAAAAAGTGTCAAAATTCACATCTCGTTCATCTTTTGTTTCTTAAACGTCATATGAAGTGTATCTTCTGTAATTTATATTCCAATATTCTTTGATTCTGTGTCATTTGATTTTTCAATGACACGTAAGTCATTATCCGTCGTTTTGTGAATATAATTAAAATAAATCTATAGATAAACTATATACAATATGTCCCCCTAAGTTGGAATCATATTGTAAAACTTTTTTATTATTAATTTTAGGGAGAGAAGTTATTCTTCATAAAAAGTTCTGCATTATCTAAAAACTAGAATACAGTCATCCAAGTTTTTCAAAAAATATTAGTTTTACTCTAGAGTAAAGTATCTTTAAATTTGACAATATCGAAAAATGTTACTGAAAAAAGTCGATCAAAATTAAAAACTACGATTAAATATGTAATTACATTCATTTAAATTGAAACTTCAGATTATTTTAATTTTTACTAATGTTTCTATTTTTAATGAACTTTTATCTCTTGTGATTACGAAACACATGATAATCTTTTTCTACTCCTATACTATAATATGTTAATTAAATGCCAATTTTCAGTTTCATAATGATACTCATTATAACACTGGTTTTCATTATAAAACTGAAATATTGACCAATAGAAATCTAGATTTACAAATACCCAAGTAGGCAGACCCAATATTTTCTGTTGAATGTTTGACAGTTAGACATTGTTTTATGACAGTTTAAATCTTTTGCGTCAGTTTTTAAAAGAAATGTCGAGCACCAGACCGAAAATGTAATCTTATTAATTTTTGTTTACAATAATTTATTACTAATTTTGTATAACAGTAACATACTCATACACTTAATGATATGGTCCCGTTGGGAAAGGCGACGCGGAAGGTTGTTTTCGATCTGTACGTGCCAGGTTCGAGTGCGGGGTAGTACTATTTTTATATTTTTTTTAATCAAATTTCTACGTAAAAAAAAATTGTATGAAACTCTCATGTAATGGTTATTACAACATCGTTGCATGATATAATATTTAGATTTTACGTTTTTTAATAATTTTGCATTTAAAACGCGGAATAAGTGTATATTCATTTATTCTGCAAATAATAAAATACATTCAAACACTAAGTTATAAAATTAACATCATATTAATGTTAGAAACAAACAAATTTAATTTTTACTCATACTAATGCTTCGACATATCCAACTTTTTTCAGTAACACTTTTCGATATTGTCAAATTTAAACTTACTCTTGAGTAATACTCTTATTTTTTGACAAACCTGTATGACTGTATTATAGGTTTTAGATAATGCAGAACTTTTTAGGAAGAATAACTTTTTTCCTAAAATTAATAATGAAAAAAGTTTTCCATATGATTCCAACTTAGGGGGAATAGTAACAAAATATGGAAATATATAACTTTGTCAGAAAAAAATATTTGTAGATCAAAATTGAAAGGGCATACCGACTGTGTTTGATAATTGTTTAATACGGCCCTGTACTGATAAGTAACAAAGTGATCAATTTACGACTTGATATTAAAACGTTTTTCTATTGTTATCGTGAAATAACAATAGAATTTCAACTCATTATCAATATTTTCGTTGAAAACTATGTTTTTCTATCGAGAAGGCCAATGTTTGACACTTAATAGGATATCAATGAGATATAATTTTATTCAGTGTTAACAGGATGGAAGAGTTCTCGAAAAAAGTTATCTCAAATCAAAAATTAACCTTGGTTGGTATTTTATCGATAAAAAAGGAAAATTGCAAAAAGAAAATACTCTATATATTGAAAAAAATTGTCATTTTAGTAAAGCGTGTTATCAATACATGTCAAATATAATAGTTAAGCACTATTATATACTTTTCAAAGAGCAGACAGTTCACTAGGAAGCAACAACTACTTCTCTGGCTATATACCACGACAGACATTGAATTTTTTTTCAAAAACATTGTAAGGCGTTATAATAGTACCTACTCAACTATTACCTTTGACATACAGGCTGTACCAATCTTACGACAAACTTCGGTATATGGGTTATTTTAATAGATATCAAATTTTTTTTAACAAAAATAGTAGATGTGCTGAAGGTCCATATTTTGGAATTATATCGAACTAAACAGAGTACTGCATAACTCCGTTACAAACCAAACATATGATTTTTCAAATGGGAACCCCTGTATATTATACCGAATTCGGATTGTTTCAATTTTTTTGAAGCTTTTGATATAAGGTTTTGCCACGTTATACAGAGACGTTATACAGAGTCCTTCAAAAGATATGGACACGTTTATGTGAAAATCGTAGGTAAATCAACGCTCTGTAGCTTGTTGTACGTTGAAGAAAAAAAATGTATTTTGCCAAACAGAGCTTCGTAACATGATGCAATATCTCCGTATCCTATTAAATCTCAATTATATTCTTCCTTATATACAGGGTGAACGGAAGCTCGAACGTGTCATTTTCTTTCTTCTTTCAAATGGAACACCCTGTATTTTATAGCAAAAATAGAATCTTCGATTATGTAATTTTAATTTTTGTCAAGCATTCCATATACCCAAAGTTTATAAAAACAGATTTATATTGTAATATTAATTGTAAACTATTATTATTGACCTATTATGTGAAATCAATAAACGTTGTATGTAACAGAAAATCCTAATGAATGATAAATTCTAATGAATAATTCATTCTAAACAAAACTAGCTACCAAAAGTATAATCCTAACCGTAATATTAAACTGAAGGTTTGAAGTGTTCACCGTTAACATCAATGCAATGCTGTAAGAGGGGGCCCAACTGATTCGCCAGCTCGGTCACCCGATTTAACAAAAGTATATTTATTTTTTCCGGGTCTTGTAAGGAATAAGTTTATAAAATCCCCGGCTATTAGAGATGACATGAAAGAGATAATTAGTGCGGCATTTTGATCTGCTAACGTTGATATACTGAGAAATGTTAGACAATCATTTGAACTCTACAGCATTGCATTGATGTTAACGGTGAACATTTTGAACCTTTAGTTTAATATTAGGGTTGGGATTATACTTTTGGTGGCTAGTTTTGTTTAGAATAAACTGTTCATTAAAATGTATTATTATTTAGGATTTTTTGTTACATACAACGTTTAATGCTTTCCGATAATAGGTCAGTAGTTATATTTTACAATAAATATTACAAAATAACTGTGTTTTTATAAACTTTGGGTATAGGGAATGCTTGACAAAAATTGAAGTTACATAATCGAATATTTTATTTTTGCTATAAAATACAGGGTGTTCCATTTGGAATAAGAAAATGACAGGTTCGAGTTTCCGTTCACCCTGTATATAAGGAGGAATATAATTGAGATTTGATAGGATACGGAGATATTGCATCATGTTACAAAACTCTGTTTGGCAAAATACATTTTTTTCTTTAACGTACAACAAGCTACAGAGCGTTGATTTACCTACGATTTTCACATAAACGTGTCCATATCTTTTGAAGGACTCTGTATAACGTGGCAAAACTTTATATCAAAAGCTTCAAAAAAATTTAACCAATCCGAATTCGGTATAATATATATGGGGTTCCCATTTGAAAAATCATATGTTTGGCTTGTAACGGAGTTATGCAGCACTCTGTATAGTTCGATATAATTTCAAAATATGGACCTTCAACACATCCTACATTTTTTGATATCTCTCAAAATAACCCATATACCGAAGTTTGTCGTAAGGTTGGTACACCCTGTATAAATATATTTAAAACCGATGTAAGTAATACTAGCCAAAGAGACTCGTAGTTTCCTACTTGGCTAGTTCGCATCTGGACCATTTTAATACATAAAAGACTAATTTAGTTCAGCATGCTCATATGACATTACATAAAATTCATAACTTCCGTATTTGTCAATGAGAAATGAGTAAAATATCATTTTAATATAGACCACATTATAATTATACACTTGAAAAATAAAGTGCATTTTTTGTCCACTATAATAGCACAAAATATTCATTGAAATGTATTTAGGACATAGTTATTTTCCTAATTAGTACGGGAACTACACACTAGGTGGTAAGAGCGGTTCTTAATCTATCCAAACACGGGTAGAATCAAAATATGATGGCATTCGTAATAATATTACCAACAGTTCATAATCATTATGTACATGTAAAAACAGACGTTTCGTTTAGAGATGGGTATAAAAATGTCTTGCGCTTAATTTTTTCATGTGAAAAAGAAAGTGAGGACCAAATATGTTGTACTATAAGCTCGACTATAAGTAATAAAACCGAATTTAGAAAATAGAGATTTTAACAAATTTATGAATTGTACTTACTTCACCATCTCTGAAGCTTGATAGCACCTGAAAAGGAAATAACATAGATATACCTATATATAATCGATTTTTTTCAAGGTTTCACTAAAATCAATGGGGTGTTTTAAGTATTGTATTGAAAGATATAAGATTAGTACTGCTTTGCAACGAATATTTAAGGAGAAAACTAGAAATTAAGAACTCCTAAATGTATGCAACTTTCACCACAGAAACGTCACTAACCTGAAGATGAAGTTAGCCACTTTCTAATTATATGTTTTATGAACTAATAGCCAGCATAACCTACACTTCATCACGATTTTAAAAAAGAAGATGACAGAATGGTGGTCCTATGTCAACACATATGTAGCTAACTTCTCTTTTTGGGTATAAATCGCAAATAATTCAAATAATCCAACAATTGAATCTTCAAATCGACATAAAAAATAAAAACATTAAAAATAATTGATTCCCCATTATTATTATGTCCACCACTCTCAACATTGAGAAAACTTCATATTTAAGTTTAACACCTCATTGCAAATGCTATTTTAGGTGTTTGTTTCCCTTGCTGACTTTTTCCTCCCATCCCTTCCCATCTCCCAAGTTTTTGGTACAAAGTCTTTGGACATCACATCCTATACAGGGTGTTTTCAAATGACACTTACAACTCTCTCCTCTCGTAAAATTGGACAAAATGATATAGGGATTAAGGGGTCCAGCACATTTACTTGTCGAAATACAGGGTGTTAAAGTTTTGAAAAAGTAAATGTTTTAATTCGATAACTTTAAAATGGATGAATAAAATGATTCGACATTTGGCAGGTTGTTTTTAAATATAAAAGAGCATATTTTGATGGAAAAATATTTTTCAATATTTGATCCAGTTGTGGAGATTTGGAAGAATATGTTACCTTTCCTCCCCTCCCATTTTTTACGCCACTGACATTTGAAGCAATTTTCATTCAATTTTCTATCCCACAATGGTTTTCGCGCGAAAAGGGAATAACCTTTACATATCAAAAAATTTGTAGTTTTCAAGATATTTAATGATTTCATGAAGTTTGCAAGATCACTTTTAAATAATTATTAAAAAAAATGTTCTTGTATTTTTTTCAATAACTACCAAGTACTTATGGTTGGAATATGTAACAGGAACTAATTTATGAAACAGCGATGCATCTATAACATTGAAGGAAGATTGTTGAAAATATTTATCGAAACTGATTTTATTTAAAAAAAAATAGAAAGAATCCATGCAGCTACAGCAATTATTTCCAGCAATCGCCAGTCTTTCCAAGGTATGTAATTTTCGATTAGAAAACGTTGCAGATTATGTATAAATGTAAACAGACAAAATTTTGAACTTCTCTTGTAATTTGTTGGCTGCTTAATTCTTTAGTTAACAAAATTACAAGTTTGGACAAACATTTTCAACAATCTTCTCCGAATGTTTTAGATGCTGTTTTATAAATTAGTTCCTGTTACATATTTCAACCATAAGTAGGTACTTGGTAGTTATGGAAAAAAATACAGGAAAATTTTTTTTTTCAATTAATTATTAAAAAGTGATCTTGCAGACTTCATGAAATCATTAAATATCTTGAAGACTACAAATTTTTTGATATGTAAAGGTTATTTGTTTTTCACGTGAAAACCATTGAGGAATACAAAATTGAATAAAAATTGCTTCATAAGTCAGTGGCGTAAAAAATGGGAGGGGAAAGGTAACATATTCATCCAAATATACACCACTGGATCAAAAATTGAAAAATAAATTTTCACTAGTAATACCACTAGAGTCGAAAAATTTCCGGATTGAATTTGACCTCGTGTGGTATTCGGTAAGAAAATTCCACACCAAATGTGTTTCCAACAACATCAATTTTCGTCTTTATCAAGTTCTTGCAAAACAGGTTTTGTCAACTTGATTATTCAGTTACCATGGCAACTCAGTGAAACTGTAAACTAGAAATTATTTCTGTCAAAAATTTGTCAAAACAGCACGACGTATAGAAAAATGGCTCGTTTCGGTCAAGAAAGTAAAGAAAATATTCGCCAGAATATTAAGCAGTTGACACCAGCGAATACTAAAAAATCGAAGGCAAGTGTATGCGGAAGCAGTTTATAAACTTTTGCACAGAAAAAGCGTATGATTTCGACAGAGCGGATATACCTGTGGAAGAACTGGCGCTCATTCTTGAAGACTATGCCTTCAACATGCGAAAAAAGAACTCCGAAGACTACAAGGAGAGTGTTATTAAAGGAATTCTACAGCTAAGCAGTTGCAGGAATATTTTTTCGAATGGTATAATCGCAAATTTAATCCATTCTCTGACATAGAATTTGTCAACGCAAGAGCTGCAAAAAATGCTAAGCGTCGGAAGCTTCAAATAGATCCAACCAAGAGAAAGGCAAGTTCATCCGCACTATCAGCAGACGAATTGATAAAGATTATTGAGCTTTGGGACGAAAACACTCCGGAAGGATTGCAAAGAAAGTTCTTTCACATTGCTATTCATGAATTGGCCTGGAGAGGAAATGAAGGAGCGGCAGCAACAATAGAATATTTTGTGAAGGAAATTGACAATCAAGGGAAACCATTGAGTATAACCCGGTTTTCTCCAAGACAACTCAAGGCGGTTCAAAAAGAATGGCCGACAGTAAGTGGCTTGTACCGAATACAGTCAATGAAGAATTATGCCCACTAAGACTGTTCAAAAAACGAATAAGCAAGCGAGACCAAGTCATCAAAACGAATCGTTTATTTTTAACTCCAAATCCAAACTGGCACCACCCCAATTCCAAAGGTTGGTACAAGAACAGCCCGGTTGGACAAAATACAGTATCTTCCTGGTTCAAATCGGCGGCATCAGTGATTGGAATCGATGTCAACAAGATTAAGATAACAAATCATTCTGCGAGGGCCACTGCTGTTTCAACTCTAGCCAAAACGGGAATTGGAGAATAGCAATTAATTAAAATAACAGGGCATGGTAGCAGTCACTCCATAAAACCATATCTGCAAATTGACTTGGGCCATCAACAGGATATAATTGACGCAATGAGGTCTGCTTCAATTTCTGCAAAGACAGTCCAAGAATCTCTAAATCAAGAGCAAGCAACTTCGAATCAACCTGCCATAGTATACAATAATTGCGTTTTTAATATAAACATCAATAATAATGGTCCATGAATTTAGAAAACATTGAAGCTTTTTGTTGAAATTAATCAAAATTATTATGTAAACGAATAAAAATTAGATTGTCAAAAAAATATTCTGTTATTATAAACGTCAAAAAAATGTCCAGTATAATTCGCTGTTGGGTACCCCCCAGGAAAAAATTTCCGATAAAATTCATCCATTGCTATGGTGATCTGACAGAAATACACGTTCTGATTGGTTAAAAATTACAAGTGTGGAATTTTCCATCAAAATATGCCCTTTTACATTTAAAAACAACCTGCCAAATGTCGAATCAATTTATTCATCCATTTTAGAGTTATCGAATTAAAACATTTACTATTTCAAAACATTAGCAGCCTGTAGTTCGAGAAGTAAATGTGCTGAACTCCTTAATCCCATTTTCATTTGAAAACACCCTTTATGTATTTCATAGCGATTGATGCCAAAAATAAATAAATTCACTTACGTCAGATGATTTGGACAGCCCCTTCATTTTCAACAAATTGGAAGATCCAGAATGTGTCTCTTTGTTAACATTCTTATCAAAAAGAGTATGTTTCACAAAAACATTTTCAGGTGAGTCTGTTTTATATCCAATCATAAAATCTCCCTTAATGTTGTTACTTGATCTAACATTTGTAATACTACTAAAACTTTGGATGATTTTCTTATTATTTACAATTATTTCCAATTTACTAAAATTTGGTAGTTGTTTTTCTTCTTCAATATCTACATTTTCTTCGCCTGAATTTTCTATCGTATTTCCTTCTTTTTCAATTATATCAAGTTCATTTTTATTACTATCTATTTCATCTTCAATTTCAATAATATCGTCGTCGGAATGCTCTTTGATATCAACAAGATCAGTATTTAATTTTTCCGTTAAAAATAAAATATTCTTTCTTCTATTTTTGAAGGACGAATTGGTATCCTTTGGTCTAAAATTAATATTTTCATCAACTGGGCTTGGTGTATCATTAATAACTTTTTCCTTATCAGTTTCACTACTTGAACTATCAACACTATCACTGTCACAATAACTAAACTTGAAATTGGAGAATTCTTTTGCCTCAAGGATAGAAAAAGAATCAATAGTTTTCATGTCACTCCATTCGCCAATAATCTTTCTTATATAAATAGGCGCAGATATCATATCCTTGGTTATTTTAATTCTAGCTGGTTTGTCAAGAAGTAAACTGTCTAAGCTGGCGGCTTTTCGTAAATTATATGCTGTAGGATTATGGTTTTCTTCATTATCAGCATACCAAACTGATCTAGTATTTAAATTAAATTTTCTACTAGTTCTTTTGGAACGTGGAGAATTTGAAGAAAGCCCTGCGACGTAATCCATGCTCACAAACACTTTTATTATTTGTTATAACAAAAAACGACACCAAACTTGACTTGTTTCATTGCAATAGACCCATTTTTCAGTTCTTATCATTCTTATCATTGATAAAAGTTGTTTTATATCTTTA